>JASDQU010229216.1:0-17123 GCA_032191745.1 Picea mariana | reverse complement strand
TGTACTCGCTATAGCATCCATCTGGCTACTCTGGTCATCATAAATCTCTGCCCTGTGATGATGTCCCAAAGTGGGGACATTACAAGATTCGTCAGAGATCCACTACATCTATCTTAGTGGAGGCTGAGATATATCATTCAATCACATTGCTAGACGATGTTGGTGGTCTAGCAGAGGAGCACCAGTTGATGAAGGAGCATGAGGAGTACCCAGGATCACTGATGAGTATGGAGAGTTATGATCTGGAAGCGCATGAGCTACCCTCCACGAGGATCTTTGAGATAGTTGAGCACTCACATAGGCATGGGGACTCTAGAGCCAGGGGCAGTTTTGAGGACACTTCCATTTGTGTCCCGGGAGTGGTTGACCTTCATGTAGAGGTTGATCTAGTAGTACACCCAGGATCCATGATACTGCAGGAGTATACAGGAGATTACATGAGTATGCAGGAGCATACAATGGTGAGTGATAGCTCACAGAGACATGCAGAGATGTACAATGGGATTCAGAGGGGTGTATTGGATTGTAGGGAGGAGACACACTTAGCAGAGCATGGAGATGTCTCTCCTTTGTAGCAACACATAGTATTGGGATATCACCTTCATAGTAGCAGCAGCCATAGGGGTGATGATGATTACAGGCGAGTATTTACCATGGGTACCAGTGAACGATATTTTGGTTGAATCCTTTGGATTGACCAAAGCATATGATACCTTCCAGTCCTATAGTCAGCTACAGATGTTTTTGTTAGCTTTTTTCGACACCTTCATCATTGACACCAGCATGAGGGGAGATAGACAGTGGCAGAGGACATGGAGAGTTGTTAGGCCGAGATCAGCTGACATGAGTGCTTTTACGACAGGATAGGGGTGGATCATCATAGGCAGACATTTGAGACCTTGTGCATGATGGTGAGCATCTTAGGCCGTGGGATAGCTGACATCTCAGAGGGAAACACAGATACAGATTCTCATAGGGATGTGCATGGAGGGCTTCCGATAGTGATCAGTATGACACAGGAGCAGTTAGTGGGGATTGGAAGTGATAAACTTCCAAGTTCGCCATGGGATCCGGGAGTCCATTTTGTTGGTAGGTTGTTTCACCTTATGATGAACCAGGTTGCGCCAGAGAGCCACATACTTAACTGTGGGTCGGTTTTGAGTGGGCTTGCACGAGCTTGTCCCAGGGAGTGAGACAGTTTCTTCCTTTTGATTCTAATGATTGAGCATGGAGATGGTTGGGAAGATACTACTTCCACAAAGGTTCTTTTATCGATGCAGCTTCTGGACAATAGGTCCAGTTTCCACAGGTATTCCAGCTTGAGGATCCGGGAGTGGGGGATCCAGTATGTATACGGGGAGCAGACAGTCATGATCAGAGTAGTGCAGTGCCAGCGTGTTGATCTTTGGCAGAGACTAGCATGGGACCCGAGGATTGCAGGGTTGAGCATTTCATTGACTGATGGAGGCGAGTGGACCCTTGCAGGGGAAAGTTATTTTGACTTTCCATTAAGCTTCAATGTTGAGGAGAGCACATCACTTGAGGGTGTTTCATGGAGGTCTTGCAGTGCCTCACTATGGCAGCAACATGTGCAGTTGGTGGAGACCATGTTGGTCTTGATATGGACTTGGAGGATGGACTCATTGCGGGATGAGGCCATGTGTCATGTGCAGGATACTCATGGTGTTGATATGTTTCAAGATCATGCTTCACAGGGTATTGCAGTTCGTGTCCTGATATGGGACCTAGGGGGCGGAGTGCCTGATAGTTCATCTTTGGATGGAGCCTACTCTGTGTCCGATAGGTGGACATGGGACCCCGATATTACATTTGGATGGATTCAGTTATTGCTTGAGGACAAGCAATACTCTAGTAGGGACGACTGTGTTGTCCCCACTTTGGGACATCATTATATTACAGAGTGTTATGATGACCAAAGTAGCCAGATGGAGGTTTAGCGAGTACAGGGACTATTGAGGGGTATTTTCGGGTCCGGTTTGCATTGCTCATCTTATTTCATCATTATGATCCATTTCGCACAACCTGGCTTTGGTTCTGTTGCATTTCGACGATTTTCGTGATTTTGAGTTATTTTGGGCTATAGGTTAATTAAATTCACTAAGGAGGTCATATTGGTCATAATACTTGGAGGAACCTCTTAGTGTAATATCTCATTGGAATCGTGAGGAACAAAACTACAAGATAGGATGATGAGAAGTGGCTTTCAGTGACCAGGGAAGCCACAAGGAGAGATAAGGTACTTTTCAGAGGTAAAATGGTTAATTAATTAATTAAAGTGATTTAAATAATTAATTAATAATTAAATAAAGAAAAGTCACTTTGGAGAGACAAGGTGAGCAAGGAGGATAGAAGAGAGATAGGGGCCTTTATTCTTTCATTCATGTTGTTTATCATTTTGATATCTGACTTCTTGCTAGTGAGCCCATGCACTTGGGGGTTTTGAGGGTTTTGACTTAACAAACCCTAGAGATCAGCTCAGTGGTGAAAGATCCCACCTAACCTGGTCCAAGCTTGGTCACGGAGGTGCAAGATTCCTCCCTCATTATTCTACATCAAATCTACTCAGCTTCAGGAGGTTTTCTACATCAGTTACAGGTTCAGAGAGAGCTTGGGTGCAGCTTCAGGGGGTTTCCAGCAAGAGGGTGCACCACCTTGAGGAGATTAGCTTGATCTAGGCGGAGGAGAAGGATTTTGAGGAAAAGGACTTCTGGGTATTCTTTGTAGGGCCTAGGGTGCCTTTCCTAGCCCTTATCAGAGGAGGTTTCTCTATCATATTATTTATTGGAGCTCAGCACAGGTTCAGAGAGAGGAGGGTGCACCACATATCGAGGATCTAGCCATTTGGTTGGTCAGATCTTCCTCATTCAGCCCGAGACTTTACTAGAGGGTTTCCAGTGGGTCGATCTACATTTTGGCACCCTTCTCAGGGGGTTTGGTAGCTTATTCCTTGGAGGCCAAATTATTGGGGTTTTAGTCATCTAGGAGGGCGTAAGTCATTTAGAGGATTGTTTATTTGGAGGGTCATATCTTCACCGTTTGGCCTGAGACTTCACCGGTGGTTTATCCTTGGCCCGATCTACACTTTCAACCATTTTCAGAATGTTTGGAGGCTTCTAGTAGCTAGGCCGAATTGTTGGGTGTATTCAGCTTCCAACAGGGTGCAACTTACCCAGTTTTGGGTTTAGCACTTTAGAGGGCAGGGATCTCAGCTTGTTATTCATCTATTGCAGTCATGTGGCCTTTGGAGGCTTGTAGTTTCTCTTCTTGATCTCGTTATGGATCATCTTCCTTTTTTTGTTAGCTCTTAGCTATATTGTACTAGATCTGCAGATCCATTGTATTAGGGTCTTCTTGTATTATGAATAATATCAGATCTGAGGTATTTTTGGTTATTCCAAGTGTTGTTAATTTTGCATCTTGTATAGGTATGTTCCATTGCTACATCTATTTGATTATTGCTACAAACACACATAACAACCATCAGTATAAACCCTAGTGCAATCTAAAAGACCAAATCAACAAAGTGTTTGTTGAAATGCCATAACCAGAAAAACGTTTAAAAACACATGGAAAACGCAAAGTTCTTGGCACCTTGGCTTGGGAACATTACATCTGGCTCCCAACGCACTTTGCAACTGCAGCAAACTTCCCTGCTCCTAATGGGTGTAGGCTCAAGCTGTGCTCTACTATTATGCCTTTCTGATAACCACTCATATAAGACTTGACGCAATTCTACCCGAAGCGTTTCTTGTTTGTCCATTTCTTAACCACTAAACAACATGCTACCTGTTCATTCTTCAATCAAAAATTTTCTCCTGAAGGAAGACCCCTCAGGCTGGGAGGAATCTTCGCTTTGATACCACTGTAATGTTCCCAACCAGATCTGATTGGAAAATTGAGTTTTTATTGTGTTTTATGTGTTTTCTGGTTGTGGCATTTTGTCAAACACTTTGCTGATTTTAGTCTCTGAATTGTGTTGGGGTTTATAATAATGGTTTTAATGTGTGTTTGCAACAAGTAAAGATAGCAATGCAGCCAACAACATGTACACAACAAGATACAATAGAAACAACTCAAGTTAATAGCACCAATACCTCAGATCTGATTTTATTCATAATAATCGCTGACCTCATACAAAATGGGTCAGATTTGGAATACAAATAAGATAAGAGAGTGTATGGATGATAATGCCTCCAAGATACAATAGAGAGATGAAGATATAGGCTTCCAAAAGCCTCCTCAAGATGATAACCCAAGATATAGAAGATCCAACTTGTTTCCAGCTGATATGTGGTGTCATCCCTAGCTATATGTGCCCCTCATTGGTTGAAGCAAGCCAATAATTCGGCCTCAAAGAAGATGGCTACCAAACCCCTGAAACCAAGTGCCAAAATATAGATCGGGCCAGTAGAAACCCCTTTGGTGAGTTTCTTGGTGATTGGATGTGTATAAACCCCTCAGATGAGTAAATCCTCTCTCTGCAATGCGCCCTCCTCTTGTAGAACTCGTGCTAGCTCACAACAAAAGATCTGCTGGACAGAACTCCTCCAAAATGGCTAAGGAAGGCGACCTAGGCCCAATAATCTGATCCTAATGGGTTTGGAACCTTGAAACCCCTCCACCTCTCCAAATCGAATGGAACTAGCTCTCCAAGTGCGCCCTTCTGTTGGAAACCCCCACTGGTGCGCACTCCCTCTCTCTGACCCTTAAGAATTCTCCTGTGACTGAGATAGAACTAATGTAGAATGGTGAGGAAGGAATCTTTCACCTCCGTGACCAAGCTTGCACTAGGTTGGGTGGAATCTTTCACCATCGAGCTGATCTCTAGGGTTTGTTTAGTCAAAACCCTCAAAACCCCCAAGTGCATGGGCTCTCTAGCAAGAAGCCAGACATCAAAATGATAATCAACATAATGAGAGAATAGAGGCCCCTATCTCTCTTTTATCCTCCTTGTTCACCTTTTCTCTTCAAGTGACTTTTACTTTGTTTTATTATTCCTTAATTAAATCACTTTTATTAATTAATTAATCATTTTATCTCTAAAAAGTGATTTATCCATCCTTATGGCTTCTCTGGCCATTGAAATTCACTTCTTATCATTTTATCCTGTAGTGCTATTCCTTCGGATTCTGATGAGATATTACACTAAGAGGTTCCTCCAAGTATTATGTCCAATATGACCTTAGTGACTTTAATTAAAATATAACCCATAATAACTCAAAATTACGAAAATCGTCGGAATGCAACGAAACCAAAGACAAGCTGTGTGGAATGGATCCTGATGATGAAATATGATGAACGATGCAATTCAGGCCCAATAAAACCCCCAATAGCTCCTATACTTGCTATCACACCCATCTGACTACTCTGGTCAGCATAACACTCTGTAATATAATGATGTCCAAAAGTGGGGACATTACATCAAGTATGTAATTCTCAAGTGAGTTATGATAAAATGACAATGGGGTGACCTCTATTTATACGAGGTCAGATAAAACCCATTTGTCCACTTTTCAAAATGTCAACAACAAATTCAGGAGGCCGACCTCCTCTATTTGACCTTTACAATTTAAAATTAGAAATTCATAAAGTAAAATCCCCTTTTAGGGGTGAAGTCATGCCCTAAAGGGTGACGTAAGGCCTTTAGAGTGAGACATTTTTCCTTCAAGTGAAGTCATTGGGCCTCCAAAGGCCTCATGTCCTATCATCAAGTGGTCTATTGTAAGGTAAGTGTTTCTCTCTCCATCAAATCATGTCCATCACGATCAACTATGAGAGCCCTGTCAAAAACCCTAAGCCCATGTAATGTCTAGGGCTTATGAGATGATGTCTTAGGCCTCCAAAGGCCAACGATTGGGTGTTAGGGGCTGGAATGCAATCACCTCATGATCTCTAAGTGCTTCCAAAGGCAACATTCCCTCTCCCATGTGTCCAAAGAGAGGGGGCACATCATCCAACCTGTGGGATTCATGCCCCAATGAAGGTCCAAGTGACCTTGTGCCTCCATGAAAAAGACTTCCACCTGTCAAATCCCTGCAAAGACAAACATATTATCCCTCGAAGGGTCAATAAGTCACACATATCATGCCAAGTAAGCCATACCTAATAAAATAACCACCCAAATATGTGCATTAAATCCCCCCTTTTCAAAATAAAAAAATGCTCAAAGACCTTATACAACTTGCCAAATTTAAATATGGGAGGGTTGTCATAGTGACCTATTGGGTAGATCATTCCCCAAGTCAAGGAGTGTTTCCCAAGAAGACCCTTTCTAAGTCATGTAAGAGAGTGTGAAGTGGATGGGGGTGTAACTTTTGGGCATGGGGTTTCTTGACATACAAGGGCTCATACTGTCTCATTTATGGGTGCCTTTGTTGAGGGTGTGCTTGCTCTTGAGTTACCAACTATTTGCGTGCCACCTTTTTCCAAACCCCTTTTTTCCATCTTTCCAATCCCTGCTTTCATTTATAATTTGCAAATTTGAGGGTCCCCCTTTTAGGATTTCCAAGCTTTACGATTAATTTGGGATTGGGGCGAGCACTGAGTAAGTAGAGTTCAAGTTGGATCGGATTTTGATGGTCCTTAGTTGTTGTGTTCACTTTCTTTTCAGCATTAGTTTCTTATTATTTTATAGCAGCTGCTGTCTTCCTCTGGGTCGTCATCCCCTCTGTTAAAATTTCTCTTAAGCAGTTAAATGTATTCAATATTTTTTAACTTTAGACTATTAAAACAATAACTGCATGCATAAGGATCACTAAAGAAAGACATCCACAGTATAGACAAGATTTATCCTGGGAAACCCTTGTGGGTGAGAAAACCTAGCAAAGCTTCTTCAATATAGATTCGTCAACAAGTACAATGTCTCTCTCAAGAGATATCTCACCAAACAGAAGATAAACTAGAAACTCTAGCTAGAATAGGGTAGTACACCACTTGACCAAGATAGTCCTCCAACATATAACGAAAACCTTTACCAGAACACCCTTACTCTGTAGTTGCGTCTCCTCCTCAGACTTGTGCACTTTTACTTGCGTGAAAGAGCTTGTGTTGTGTGTTCTTCAAGTGATGCGCCTAGCCTCTTATAAATACGAGTTGAGCCACCCAGAAATAGGTCACGACCGACTTGTACACTTTACCCTTTCTATTTTACAATTGACTTTTGCTAAGGCACAATAGGGATGACTTTTACAAAGGCACAATAGGGCATGTTGACCGCCTATTCAACTAGGGGGTCAACTCTATGTGCCATGAATCTATGCATCATCAGATGCTAATATGTTGAAGACAGTTTGGTTCTACTGGGCAATTTATGCCTCCAGCACAAGTTTTTGTAAATAGAATTTCCGCACCCCTGCATGGGTTAATAATGTAATAGGTCTGCATGGATCATAGTTAGGTCGGGTACCTTGGGATGTTTTCATTGGGAGAGTTCTTTTCATCGAGGGTTTTTTATCCTCAGGTTGTCAATTGGGCTTTTCAGCCTGGTTGATTTCCCTTGAGTTTTTCCCTCACACTTGCAATAATTCCTTCAAAGTGATGAACGACGTTCTAATGGTCTCATCCTCTGGTAGCTATTGTTTAGGAATGATGTAAATGACCATGTTAGACATTGTAGAAAGTTTTGCGGAATTTCCTCGAGTCTAGATAGGTTTTCTTTATTAATTAATTAAATTTAATTAACTTTCCTAAGGTTGGGATTTTAATTATTTAATTAATTAATTGTTTTTGAGCAATTGTTGTAAAAACTAGGTCCTTGGGCTTTTGATAGGGGTATTTGTGCTCAAAAGAAATGGAAATGCACCCCCTACACCCTTGGACCAAGTTTCAACTCAGTCGGACAAGTTTTGCTAGGCATTTGTCCACCCTGAGTGTTAGTCAGTTAAAACAACAATTTTAATTGCTACGTATGACATTGTCGAAATGTCAATTTTTGTAAATTTGAGTTAATGGATTAAACGTTAAGATGGAAAAGGGCAAGAGAGGTCATTCCTAACCTACCCAACCCACATCCTAACCATTCCTTACCCCCTAGACACTTCACTCACCCATTTCCTCACGCCCCTAGGGGGAAATTGCGCCCCCCCTCACACATAAACCTTTGAAACCCATTTAATTGAGTTGTGGGGCCCCTCTCATGACTACTGCGCCCCTCCTAGCCTTCCAACTCACCCATTGCTTGTCCCCACACTCCACATCACATCCCAACTCATCAATCCAAGCCAAAACCCTAAGTGGTGCGCCCCCCTCCTTGAGATTCTCTCATTTGCTTGGGTTTTGACACATGGTTCTCATCCAAGAGGGTTCACTTTGCCTCTCCAAGCATAAATAGAGCCTCTCCTCACTCATTTCTTCACCAATCTTTGAGCTAGTGTTACTCTACTGAAATTTCTCCCCATCTCTCTTGCTCTTTGCCTCTTGCTTCCATCCCATTTTCTCTTGAGAGTCTTGGAGCAACTTGTTGCTACAACACTCTCCCATTTGATTAATAAAGCTTTGGAGGATTTTGGAAACACCAAGAGTATTCTGGTTGGATTCTTACATATGAGGTGACATTGTGATGTTTAAGTTTCTTGTGTAGCATTGGGTAGATCTTTGGCAAAGTAGTTTGCTAGGGTAGATTAGCAAAGAGTATTCTTGCTGGTTTATATAGGTTGGATAGCTAATCATTTGAAGTATTTCATGTTGTTGGTCTATTCATACATATTATCTACTTCCATGCTTCACGTTTTGCCTTGAGTTTTGTAGGTTCACGTCAAGGGATTGTTGGGAAAACCTCAAGAATGAGTCTTCCCTCAAAGCCTTCTCAAACTCCAAGTTTTTGTAATCTGAATTTTCTGTTCATTCTTCATTCATATTTCAGTAAACTAATCATCTTAGATAGGTCACATAAACTATACTTTCATTTGGAGATTTTATGTGAAAAATTTCTGCGTAAAAACCATAATTTTTTTTTAACTTTGTTGTGTTGTGCAACATTTCCAGCAAGCATTTGCTTGCTGGTTTTTGCAGGTTCTTACCAAAAACAAGGGGATATGCTGCTCAAATCCATCCATACAACACTTCAAAATCTTCCACACTAGTTGGGTAACTTTTCTCTTCTCTTTCTCATCTTTTCTAGCATTGTAGCAAGCCACCAGGAGGTTCCCTTGAGGCTTGCATTCTCTTGTATATTTTCAGCTTTGTATCTTAATTTCTTGCAAGTTATTATTGCCTACACCTTGGGAGAGTGATTGGCTAAGCCAACCCCCCAAAATCGTTGGGCTAGAAGATAGATTTCCTTTTGAAGCATTTTTTATTTCTTGCCCCATTTGTCCACGAGACAAAGTTGTGTGGCTAGCATAGTTTAATAATTTTTATCTTTTCTTTTACAACCCTCTTTGGCACAATATTGGTAGGTTTGACCTCCACCTTGTGCCATTGTGAGTGGTTTGCCTTTTTCAAGTTTTGCTTAAGATTTAATTGCCTACACCTTGGGAGAGTAACCCCCAATATCATATGGCTAGATTAGTGATGTGATGATAATGTTCTAAGGGTTAAATGATTTGCAATCTTTTATGGTTTTTGTCATACATTCACTAAATCGTAGCCTAAGACTTTGAGGCACAAATCTTTTACTTGCTTTAAGTCTCTTATATATCAATGCATAATACACACATGGTCAAGTAGATATCTTAAAACAATCATTTATTTTGTGCAAGCTTATTGTGTTTCAAGTTCTCATCTTATTTGGCAAGTGAATGGTGTATGGTTGATTATATTTTCAGCAATTACTTAAATCTTTAGCTTGCTTTCTTCATGGAATAGTTTATGTTATTGAAGGGTCAGAATCTCAAGTGTTGTTCCATTTGAAAAACTGTTCTTGCCTTCTTCATAGCACATCTTTTTCATATACTTAACACATGTTATGGGCTATCACATGATGATGTGAATGTCTCTATGTTTTTCAGCTTCTATTTGCAAGTTCATATGTGTTTACATGCTGCAATTTCATAAGTTATAACACATTCACAGCAGTCACTTTAAGTTTCGGTTTTGGGCATAGTTCACTATTTTTGGGCACCTAAAAGTCATCTAAAACACTCATAACACATCTTAAGACTTACCCATAAGTCATAATAACATTTTAAACCAACTAGGACAACCTAATTCCACCATATTCACCATCTAAAACGGGTTTGAGGAAAACAACGGAGGGTAGTGGCAGGGGACTGTCTTGTGGCGCACCAGGTGTGTGTCCTCTCCGGGAAATACTCTTACTTTAGGGCTGATCGTGAAAGCTAGGGTGGGCCTCGTTGCCTTACTATCTTGAGCATCTGACAGTTATTTGGCAATAGGAGGAGGAGGATTAAGGTTCAACACTTAGTTAGGGGGAGGGCAAATAAAATTTATCAAATCTTTAAACAACTCCTAACCACTTAGTCTCCTAGACAATCTTTACTTTGGCATATCTGTTGATGTTTGTTTAGAAGTCTATTTTGCAAGCACATTCACATGTCTCAATCTATTATGCAATCTTGTGGTTTGAATATTTAAGTGTTATATCTCTTGAGCATTGATTTTCCAAGTGTTTGTATCTTTCAATTCATGCTCTTTGCGGTGTGATTCAAGAAGAAGTTGCGCATCCCATTTGGGGAGGCACCATCTTGTTGAGTCTTGAGTGCTTTAGTGATTGCCATTGAAAAGCAGTCCAATTCTTATTGGGGCATGCTTGGCTTTATGTGAATGATTTAAATGGTTTGAATATCTTTTGCTCACATTCAAAGCACTTGTTATGCATTTGTATCTTTTATCCTTGTAGCATTTCTTATTCTTTGTGTAAGTAATTGTATCTTTGTTGTGGGATAGTTGTAATCTAGTTTTACTTGTAATCTTTTGTAATTGAACCCCCTCAAAACTTAGTTGACCCCTTGCCCAACCTTTAGGCACTAGTCTTAGTTGACCTAGGGAAGGGTTTGCTTGTCATTGAAAATCTTGCACTATGTATTTGCTACCTTAGCATCATAGGTTAGTTTCCCGCTTAACCTTTAACAAATTAAAACCAACTCCTAGAACATAAACGTTAAATCACATCTAGTAACTAGGGTTTACCCCCCTTGGCTTCCCTAGGAGTAAGCCTAGAAGGAAGAGGTTCCAGTCAAGGTGACAGTGTGGACTATGAACCTAGGCATTGTGCCTCCAAGGACACACTAAGTGAGCTAGAATTTGCTCACGTCTGCAAGTGTGTATTAGGACGTCAACATGGCCGATTTTACAAATACAACATAATATTATTCTTTAGGGTTTTGTCTTGGTCTAATACAATATTGATATAATAAGAATATCTTCCAAAGCTACTCAAACTTCAACAGTCCCTCTTAGCAAGGAAGGTATTCTTCTGGCATGATCATCACGACTGCTTCTGCGCATATGTACACTTGACCATTGACTTGTCGACTTTCCACGAATCTATATTGAAGAAGTTTTGTAACCATGTTATGCATCCAAGGTCTCGACTCTCATCATTCATTCGGGATTTATGTCATCACGAGGCATTAACTCGCCAGCTCACACAAAATATGGCATCTAGTTCATCCTGTTATTGCACAGTTTGTAGCTAGGAAGAAAGGCTAGATGATAGAGGGCTAAACTGGTGTAACAAGAACCTATCCCACCCAATGTCACCACGATGGGAAGGTTCTTTCTCTTTAGGGAGGTGAGGCCCAGGGGAGACGTCCTCGGTGACCTGGGGTTTTGAAGAGGCAGAAGGCTAATAAGACCAAGATAAGGTTTCCCCCCTTCACAAATCACCACCCAAATAGAAAGTCTCGGCTAAACAACCAATAATGAAGTAAATCCCCAATGAATAACACTTGCCTCGAACAAGAAAACAACAAAAGGGATATATGCAAGCTATATTTCAATGGATCACTACTTTATAAGACTATTTGATAAATATATATAAGCAATTTAGCAATAAATGTTGACGAAGTCAATGTTTATCAATAACATATGTAAAGATATAACACTTCACCAATAAATATTGGAACGATGTGGCATTCAATGTAACCAATCAACACTTCATTAATAAATGCTTTAAACCACCATTCAATTTCTCATAAGGTAAACGTTGTTGTATTATAGATGAAATATTCAATGATGACGTCAACAACTTAGGGTTAGTAGGGTTATCTAGAGCTAGGGTTAGTGTAGTTAGGGTTTCGATTCAAAAGCTTTGAGAGAGTTTAGATCAAGTTCTACTTCAACGTTTGAGGTCTTAGATCAGTGCCTTACGGTTTAATGGAGTCATAAGTGAAGGATGCACAGGTTGAAGGAGGCAAGATTTCAAGGACTAGAGGGAAAAGTTTTGAAGAGCTGCTAAAGCATGGCCTCAAAATTGGAACCCTAGGGGAGAGAGGCTCACTCTGGTGTTGCTAAAGCAAGGTCTCGTGCCCTCTCCTCCTTCCTGACAAACGACTAGCTCAGATGAAGCACAAAATCAAGACAAGAAGGCTTAATGAGGGAGAGTGTTGATACAACAAGGCTCTTTCATCAAACCCTAAAAGAAAAATGGCCCTAAGTGTAGATAACCTAGGCCTGGGACATCTTCTTCCTCTTGGATTCTAAATGGTACGGCTAGCATAGGGGAAAGAGAAAAAAGGAGTGTAGCTACGACTAGGATCTCTTTCTCTCTTTCAATGGCTGAAAGTTTCTCTATCAAGGGACATGAGACAAGGACCTACTTGTGTGCTTGTCACCTAGGGTTTTGATTCAACAAAATAAATAAGCATATGCAAGAAATTAGACTACAACCATTCATTCAAGAAGTTTTACAGAAAAATACTTACAATTCATCAAGAAATAACCATGCAAACCCTAGTTGTAACACCTTCCTTCAAGAGAAACACCATAAAATGCCAAAAATTGTCTTCCTTCAACAAGTGCGCCTCACTAGATCAGCCAAAACCCTAGAATAGGGTGCAAATTAGACCTCACTAATGAGCGAGTAAGTTGTTATGATAAAAAAAAGAGTGAAAACCCTCAATATATAGTGTATCAATGACCTAATTTACTTTTTAGGTCATAAAAAGGCCAACAAGGCCATAATACCAAAATAATACTGTTTTTACATTAAATGCTAAGTAAAACCCTAATCAAGCAAAGGTGAGACGTCAAGCTCCTCTGAGGGAGACGTTAGCCCTTTCTAGGGCCAGTGCAGCATCCAGAAGCAAAACGTTAGCCCCTCCAGGGGCCTCTCCAACATGCCACATGTGCCACTGCTGCCCAGTCTGCCTCCAAAAGTGTCCATGAAGCTGGATGATGTCATGGTGAAGATGGGGACCTCCTAAGCCTTCCAAGGCTAGCGTTCCATTGAAAAGGGGTAATTCCCCCTAGATCTAGTCCTGTCGGAGTGTCTCTGGTGGAACGTCCTCTTCCTCTCAGGTGCAAAACCCCTGATCAAGCTCTGTCCTGTCTCTGCCCCATGATGGGGTCTCAACATCCATCTGGTAGGCTCTTCAGCCCCATGGAGGTCCGAACTGGTCATCTCCCCATGTGTACCGTTCCAAATGGTACCTGTCCGTCGGGCATGGTCCTGCACATTAAAAGCTACACCCTCCATGGGCTCATCAGTCACAAGGATTATAGCAATGTCAATCACATCTCATCATCAATATTATTAAACATATGCATAAAACCCCTAATACATCAGTCAATAGCTCAAAGACATTACAAAAACCTGCAATACAAGATTGGAGAAAAGGACAAGGCGTCCTATTGGGCTAGTGTCCACAAGAAAAAATGAAAGTTTCTAGAAAGATCTCATCCAAGCCATGTAAGTGAGGTGATGTGGCTAGGGGATGTCCAAACATGTGGGTGCAGTGAGGGCCAAGGATGCATAAGTGTTACCTGTGGGTGCCTTTGTAGAAGGTGAGCTGTACCTGTCATTCCAAGCCCATTCTTGCCTTTATTCTTTTTATTCTTGTTTTATTCTTTTATTTGCTTTTTTTGTTCAAGAACTAATCAGGGGACACTGCCTTGGCATGGTGACCAGAGTTGAAAGCGTTACTCACAAGTACTTTCACAGAGATGAGAAGACAGGCTCGTGATGAGACTTCCTTTCCCTTGGCCATGCAACCAAAGGTCACTACCCTGGCATGGTAACCAGATGGTGGCAATGTCATACTGTTAGGTACCCATGGACCTAATAGGTTGGCTCGTGATGAGACCCCCTATCCTCTAACTAGGTCTTGTTTTGTTATTTTCCGGGTCCCTCTTGTTTCTTGCTGAGAGGCTTTTTACTGCCTTCTTGGAGATCCCTGGGTGAAGCATCTCGAGGTTTTATTTCTAGGCTTTTGTCTTTTACCAGCTGTTTTTACCTTCTGGGCCTTTAGCCCCTTCTTCCCATGAGATAAGGTGCAATCCTGCAAATGGGTCAACCCAATGCCCGGACAAGGGGAATGGGATAAATGAGCGGGAGATAAGATGGAACAGTGGTGCTATGATGGGAGCGGACGATGGATTTTCAGAAATTCCCCTAGTGGCAAACCAAGACCTATGGGCACTGGCTTGCTAGGGCACCCTGTCAATTTCCCCATGCATGGTCAAGTGGGCTAATGTAAGATCCAAGCAGTTGTTAGAGATAAAAAGAATCGGATGCATATATTTAAACGTTTCAATGATCAAAAGTGACACATACCATGATACCTAGACCAATTACCTCATGGAGCAAGAAACTCTTCTGATACAGGATCAAGCCGATGGTGATGGATGCTGCTGCTGCTGACAAGACAAAAGATGATGAATGAAGAAAAGGCGGGCCCTCTAGGGCCATGCTCAGGTCAATCCTGCTCTTGGTACTCCATGTCTAGGACTTGTGGGCCTCGAGACATGATCTCCTAGTTATCCCTAAAAANCGCATGAGAACCTCAACATCTCTGGCATAACCTGTAGACCTGCTCAATCTCGATAGAAGTATCAGTAACAAAATTGGGGTGGTAATGCCACCCCAACATACATAGCTATATATACTAAAATAAAGCAATCAATGAGTAAGAAGATGAAGGCAAACTTCTTACCTGTACTTACCTGTTGGCTGGAATGTTGGGTGTAGTCAAACAACCAGTGAAGCAAATCCAAAAACGTTCCTCGATACCTGCCTTTGTGCTTCATCATAAACCAAAATAGTGATAAATCAAGCACAAAAATGTCATGGGTTAGAATATATACCATATCATCAGAAATCTCAAAGTCTAACTCATGGAGACGGGTGGGAGGGATAAAATTCTGCCAAGTCAATCTCTGAGGAAGGTGTTGACCGCCTCTTCAACTAGGGGGTCAACTCCATGTACCATGAAGATATGCATCAACAGATGCGAACATGTCGAAGACTTTTTGGTTCTACAAGGCATTTTTTTTGCTCCAGCACACAGTTTTGTAAGCGGGATTACCGCACCCCTGCGCGGTTTTATAATGTAATAGGTCTACATGGATCATGTTAGGTCAGTTGCCTTAGGGTTTCTTCATTAGGAGAGTTCCTTTCGCTGAGTGTTTTTTATCCTCAGGAGGTTAATGTGGCCTAACCAGTCGGGTTAATCTCCCTTGAGTTTTTCACTCTCACAAAATAAATCCTCCAAAGTGGTGAAGGGCGTTCTAATGAAGTCATTCCTAGGTAGCTAGTGTTTAGGAATGTTGTAAATGACCATGTAAGACAACACGCGAAATTTCGCGGAATTCCGTCAGGTTCAGCCAGGTTTTTTCTAAGTTTCAGAATTAATTAATTAATTAATTCTGGGTATTTAATGTAAAACTTAGGTCCCGGGATTTTTGATAGGGGTATTTGTACTCAAAAGAAAGCTAATGAGACCCCCTACACCCGTGGACCAAGTTTCAACTCAGTCGGACAAGTTTTGCTAGGTTGTTTGTCCACTTTAGGAGTTTTTCGGAAAATGACGGTTTTAATTGCCAAACCCAGAACATGGGAAAATGTAAATTTTGTAATAATGGTCCAAATTAGATGAAGTAAGTGGAAAATAATGATGAGAGTTACCCCACCTACTTATCCTAACCCTTTACCCACCCTTTAAACCCACTCATTTAATTTTCTCACCTTTTATTTTTTTCACTTAAGGTTCACGTCCCCCTTTCCCATGTGAGTACTTAATAACTCATTTAATAATATTAATGGGTTGTGGGCCCCTCCTTATGAGGTGCGCCCTTCCTTTATCCACTCACACGACCTTTCCTTACCTTCCCATGTCCCACTTTAGAGTGTGGACGTCACACTCGTGCCACACCTCACCTTAAACTCACGCCCCTCTTAGCAAATGCGCCCCCACTTCATTGTATTTAATTGGAAACTCATTTAAAATGAGTCGTGGGTCCTTTCCTCCTCACGTGCACTTTGCCTTACCTTCCACGTTACCTTGGGAGTGTGTCTGACACACTCCACCCACACTTCCTCCTATTCCTCACGCATCCTCTCTCGAGGCTCACGCTTTCTCCTTTGAAAAATGGAAACATCAAGATTTAATGTGGAAGTTGCTTTGAAGGAAAGCGTGGGTCATCTCTTCAGCCGGTATGCCTACCCTTTTCCATCCACCTCACACTTAGAGTGTGTCCCACACACTCTTCCTTACCAAATCCCTCACGCTTTACTCAAGCTCACCCCTTTCCCTTGAGACTCAGGCTTTCTCTCTTGGAAAGTTAGAAACATTAATTAAAAAGAAGGAATCTGCCTTGGATGAAAGCGTGGGAATCCTCCTCTTGCTAATTCGCCCCCTCCTTGCTTGCTTTATCTTCATCCAACTCATCCTTCTTGCCATTTCCCTTCACCCTAAAAGCTCACTCTTCCATTGGTTTAAGTCTCCTCATGATTTTAGATCTTGACATTTGTCAATGATTTGAGAGAGGTCTCTGTGGTTTCTTTTGCTATTTAAGAAACCTCTCCCTCACTCTTTCTTCACCTTTCATTATTGCATTGTTATGCTACTATTTTCTCACCATCTTATTCTCTTCCTCTCTCATTATTATTGTCACTTTTCTTCATTGGTGTGGCTCTTGAAGAACTTGTAGCAATTAGTTGCTACAACTTATTCCATTTGAATAATAAAAGGAAATGCTTTGGA
>JASDQU010229215.1:0-10916 GCA_032191745.1 Picea mariana | reverse complement strand
TTTTTCTATAGATTAACAACCAACCTGTGCAAGTCATGTTGGAGACAAGTCTCCAACCTCTGCTAGTCATGTCGGAGACATGTAACCAACTACTACAAGTCATATTGGGGGCATGCAACCAACCTCTACAAGTCATGTTGGGGGCATGAGTACAGTCACTTCTAGTAATACTGAAGATAGTTCACCAACCTCTGTAAGTCATGTTGGAGACATGAAACTAAACTTTGCAAGTCATATTGGGGGAAAGCAACTAGCCTCTGCAAGTCATGCTGGGAGAGATAATCCAGTCACTACAATTCATACTAGAAATACGTCACCAAAATTTTCAAGTCCTGTTGGAAATAAGCAACCAACCTCTCCAAGTCATGTTGGGGGAAAGAAACCAGTTGTTGCAATTCATTTTGGGGGAATGAGTCTAGTCATTTCAAGTCATATTGGATATAAGAAACCAAATACTGCAATTCATGTTGGGGGAAAGAAACCAACCACTACAAGTCATTTTGGGAGCGACAAGCTAGTCACTACAAGTCATACTGGTGAAATGAAACCAACCATTGTGAGTCATGCTAGGCAAAACCCACTAGCTAATGCAATTCATGTTGGGGGAATTTATTCTACTGAGAAACGTAAATGAATAGGAGATAAGTCTAAGTTCCCCTATAAATTTTGCAAGGGAGATAAACTTATTCATATATACTATGTTATTCTAGAAGACCTAATAGTGTGGTCCTTGTCCAAAGGCCCTTCTGATCTTGAGTCAAATTCATTTTCCCAACAACCTACTCAACCACTAGTTAATGAAGTGATTGATTTGATGCAATCTTCGATCGATCCCACTCTTATTTTGGGGGTGATTTTTCTATTGACCATGTTGTCTCGCAACCCATTCAACTAGTGGTTGAGGAAGTGGTCGCATTGATGCAATCTTTGTTCGATCCCACTATTCTCTTGGAGAGTGACAAGTATACCAAAGTGATCCCACCTATAAAAATATTATCTGATCCCACTCTTATTTTGGGGAGTGATGTGAATGTTGACGATGTCTTTAGCATTTCCAATTCAATACCTTCTGAACAAGGGGAATTTTCACTCACTTCGAGCATGCTCCCTTGTCGGGCACAGGCCCAGTTTGGGAGAAAAATCATGACATGGGAGAAACACAACTGGCAGGAGAAGTAGCATGTGGAAATAAAATGTACATGTAGAAAAAAAAGCACGTGCAAGATAGACGCACATGCAGGAAAATAAGCAGGTGCAAGATAGACACACATGCAGAAAAATAAACACGTGCAATAAAGACGTGCATGCAGAAGAGGAAAGCATGTGAGGAACACATGAAAGAAGACCTAATCATGATAGGGTTAGGGTTTTTGTAAGAGAATGTAATGGATGGTGAGCCAAAAACATGTATAAGTAGGTACTTAGGAGGTTTAGGTGGGGGTTTGTTGTTGTGTTCCTTGTTTTGGTTGTTCATTGTTACTATGTCGTTCGAAGAGGGAATGACTGTAAGTTCGATCTTCTTTGTAAGTTGTTGAGCTAAGGAGAGGAAACAAGGGATATCTTGAGGGTTAGATCATATTATGAGGAGCCTGGTGTGATCTAGTCCACCTCATTGTATATCTCGACCCGCTGATGGAAAATTATAATGTGCGAGGTGTTGTAGTTTTGGAAACACCATAACAAAAGATCAGAGTAGCCAAATATTTGTGGACATAGCCTGGGAGGGGTGAAACATGATAGATCATGTGTTATGTGATTGAATACTATGTATTTCCTTTACTGTCAATGAGTAGGTGTTATATTAATGCATGAATGACCAATTAGATCTGCGATTCTATATGCATGAATAATAATGATAGGGTATTCAATGTAAGTTGAATGTTAAAATAAAAAATGAAGATCACAAATTTTAAACCTAGATACCCACTCATTTTCAGGTTGCAGGCACTTGAGCGTTACACCCACCAATATAACTATCTCGGGTGAGACTGCGCAATGAACTTTGTGTRTTGTGTTTCCTTTTGGTTTACCATAGGGGCTAATAGTTTTAAAGGGGTTTTGTTGGAAACCATAGTATACCTAAACCTGGGTCATCCCAAGAAAGGTAGCAAGATAKAAGTAAAACCAAAAMATGGTTTCGTTGCCGGCTRGAACAGAATGGGATTGAGTGAATGAGATCTTCTGAAAAATCGTGACAAGAATGTCAGATCTGATGAGGAAAAKTTTAAAATAATGATATTATAAAAGGGGATGTTTAGACCATGGAACCCAACAAAGGYGAAGATCGAGAGTTGGTTGAAAACAAAGGAGATGGAATTTGCATAGAAAGATAATAGAAACCCGAAGTTAAGACCACACAAATATTTGGACAAGTACATATTTAGCGACTTGCATGAAGTATTTTTCTGTGATTTCTGGTTTGTGTTGTAGGAGTGGATATTGAGGTTGAAAGACAACCACACTAGAAATAGGATAATACAACTAGATTGGAATTCTATGGATATCATGCAGTTACAACAAGTTGACAATAAATTTACATGAGCAGTATATTTCGAGTTAGACAACATTGTTGCAGGATTTATCACAGAATTTGCAGTAGATACTATGAATTCTTACAACGTAGTAGAGCAAGATTTCCTGAAGGGACCTCGAGGTAGGTATATCAGATTTCTATACACTTCCATCAAGATTTTACTGTATAACAAAGGGGTAATGACAATGGCATCATACAACTAAAATTCCTTGTGTGCATGGGGGAAGGGGGGAAGCATTGACAAGAGACAAATAAATGGAGGAAGAGTTGGATAAAGGAAAGAAGGAAGAGGAATTGGATCCAATCATGATGGAGGAAGACCAGATCAAGAAGATCATGGAAACATCTAGAAGAACGTGCAGTGGAGCACCCTACCAATACAAGATGAACAATAAGAAGAGAACCATAGCTACGAGGGAATTCTTGGAAAGTGATGAAGAAGAGGTAGAGGATCTTCAGGCCATGGAGCAGATTGAGGAAATCCTACGCATGACATATGAAAGGAAGACAAGAGGTCCAAGGACAGGAACCGAAGGAAAAATCCTACTCATATCAGTGTTAGTGTGGAACCCATAAACCCAGGTGCAACCAATACACCAGAGATAACACCACCATTTAGAAGACTGATCAATGGAGGAAACACAGTAGGAAGTACATCTACACAAGGAGAAACAAGTGGGGGAGACATTTTAGGAAGCATTAGTCAAGTATCTACACCAATTGGAGGTAGTAGTTCATCATTCAGGATGGCAGGACATGATCCCACCATTAGGTTACCAGAATTCAAGGAAGAGGCATCAGAGGACCTTGAGAAGCACTTGTTCATATGTGAAAATATATGGGAAGAAAAGAAGATCACAGATGAGGATACAAAACTTGTGCAGTTAGCTATCAAACTAAGAGACCGCGCACTGGATTGGTACATGAGCTTAGTTGAAAACAATCCACCAAGAACAACCATAACGATTGTGGATATCAAGAAGTTGTTGATAAATGAAGTCCAGAATCCTAGCTCAGAGGATTAGTACATGAATGAGATGATAGAGATCAGACAAAAACCAGGTGAATCTGTCTGGGAGATCGAGTAGAGATTCAAATGATTGAAGGGGAAGATGAAGTGTGTCATGACAGATATGTAGCATAGACATCTATTTGTGAATTCCCTACTACCACACCTGAAATACCCTTTGAGACAACATAAGTTTAAAAATCAGAAAGAGGCTTTGTAGGCATACTTACAACTAGAAGAGAACCAATATCATAAGATAGATCCAACAATAGAGGAGTTGAAGGAGGATATGAATAATTTAACATTTCAACTGAACCAGAATAGGAGTAAGGACAAAATATAAGTTGTTTGGTGTACCACATGTAGGATAGAAGGACACAACAAGAATGAATTCCCATCATTCATGTTGTACATGGCAATAGGACTGCCAAACCCCTTACCGACATGAGGACTATGGTGTGAAATATGTAATACACAGGGGCATGATCCATATCATTGTCCAATGATGCATAAATATCGAACAATTCCTAAGAGTTCATATTGCAACTTTTGCAAGTCAGTAGAACATGATGACAAGGATTGCAGGAAAATGGATCTGATGGTGGAAATAACATCAAACACCTATAGGGTGCAGAAAGAAATGATGACAGGGCAAGTTGCACCAAAACTTAACCAAGTACCAGCCCCGCATAACACTATGAATCCATAGTACAATACTGCGCATCCACAATATAATCATGTTCAGTATAATCAGGTGCCTCAATACAATGCACTGTAAGGAGATGGAGTTGGCTACAAAGGTGGAGGATGAGGTAGAGGAGGATTTGGAAGGGACAGAGGACTAGTGGTATTCTATAACTGTCAACAACCAGGACACTATGCAAAAGAATGTCCACTTCCACCTATGACATGTATGGATTTCTGCACATCAAATCATGACACAAAAGACTGTCTGACACTACTGGGGAAGATCTAGGAGAAGAAGAATCAGAACAATTAGAATGTTCAATGTATTTCTATAGAAGCAATGGATGATGGAAGAACTATCAACATAGTTACGTGCGAAGGAACTAAAACAAGAGATGATGCAGTAAGACAAGATCCAGCGCAACACCAATGGGTGAAGAAGAATGTCGAACCACATAAGCAGTTTGATGCGTAGAATGAAAAGGAGTTATTCAATCAATCTAGAAAATAATTCTTGAAGCCAGACACTACATCTACATCAACTGCACAGCATACTCAGGACATACCAATGTACAAGATGCCTTCATTGTTGGATCACACTAATGAAGCACAACCCCTAGGACAAGTAAGTAGCATAAAGGATTTTTTGTAATCATGTGTTAAACTACTAAATGATACATCATCTATTAAAGTATTACAAAATATGTTAGAAATATGTCACACAAATGTAGAGGGAAATGTAGAGCAGAAAACAATTAATCACGTGTATACAAGGAGGAGGACAAGTAGAGAGTTTAGACTAAATGCCATCATTGGAGATTTCAACATGGGGGATATTATACTAGATTTAGGCTTTGAAGTAAATGTGTTACCCAAGAAGACATGGAAATGTATGGGAGAGCCCACATTAGGATATTCACTTGTTCAGCTGAAACTAGAAAATCAACACAGGGTTATGCCAATTGGAAGGCTAAAGGGTGTGATGGTAGATCTGGATGGAGTGCGCACTAAAGCCGATTTTGAAGTGATAGAAATAGTGGATGGTACAACACCTTGTCCAACATTGCTTGGATTGGATTGGAAATTTGAAAACCATGCCATAATCAATTTGAAGACAAGGAAGATGACATTCAAGTTAGGAGAAAAAAAAGTTGTTGCGCCACTAGACCCATCAAAAGGAGAAAGGTTTGTAGAACCCACTTGCTTAGACTTGGAAGAAATCAACTAGTTATACAGAACCACCGTGAGAGAAGAATATTATGTAAATCCAACTATAGATGGATTAATTAGCTAGATAAGAATCACATCATGCGCTTTAGACTCAGATACAGGGTTTGATAATTGGCAACAGAGATTACATGAAGTATCCACAAGAAGGTGCACAAGAATAGACCGCGCAGTAAGATGGGTAGGTACAGAGATAAGAGAAACTCCCAGTTTTCATGGGGTGAATGACTTAGAAGAATTCCTAACAAGATATGAAGATGAAGTGTTAGAGAATAAGAGATTGTTATCTATGGACATAGCACTCGAGAAAACACCTGCAAGATGGTGGGGTGCATATAAAGAGACAGTCAAGGACTAGTACCAATGTAAATGATTATTGCACATTAGATTCAGTGTAGAACAGGGAAGAAATGAATTATAAATATATCATGGAAAGGGGACACCAGTTGAACACTTGGAGAAGTGAGAAATGCTATGGAAAATGACACCATTAGAAGAATGGCCTCATCACTTTATTCACACATTGGAAGGAATTCCAACAAACGGGTATGTATACCAGGAAGTGCACAGAGGCACTGCAGAATGGAAAACATTACAACAGAATTTTATAGTCACTTTCTCATTTGAAAATGAGAACCCCAACAATGATTCATCACTCAAACAAATCAGAGGGGTGATATTTATTAAGGAACCAGACGCTGAAATTATAATAGAGTATCAAAAACAGAATAGACAGACAGTGAAAGAAATATTGTCATGCTATCATGTGTATGAAGAAGCACCAGATGAAGATGACCCACGTAACATTCAAATTCCATAAATTGAAGGAGAAATAGAGGTGGAAGGTCCATCTCTGGCATCAGAAGTATTTTCCGCACCAATCAAGGTGAAGAAAGTAAATATTGGGAAAAATGATAATCCCAAAATGGTCAGTATCGAATATTACTAGGATGAACAAATAGTAGAAAGAATAACAGAGTTGTTGCACGAGTACAATGACATTTTCCCAACAACCTTTACAGAGATGAAAGGAATAGCAGGAGACCTAGGAGAGATTAAGATACCTCTCAAACCTGAGGCTAGATCAGTCAGACAGTGACCATATAGACTAAACCCAATATACAAGAAGAAAGTAAAAGCAGAAATTGACAGAATGTTGGAAGTTGGAGTCATAGAACTATAACACCTTGGGTTTCGAACCCCCATTTTAAATAATGTATTGTTACAATGTTGAGAGGCTAGGGTGCCAAAAAAATTGTTAAAAGGCTGGGGTGCCCAAGACATGTAATGTTTTCTATCATTATTAATAATAAATGCATGGTTGATTGCTAGACGAACAAGAACTAGAGTTATACAAGGATATGATTCCACAAGAGAGGGGGCTTGATGGGCTAAGTGTTTATTCTATGTTAATTACCCTTTTTAACTAAGGGAGGGGATCAGTTACATGAGATTATTGGGGAAGGCTAGGAGGTTCTTGATTCCCCACAAAAATACTTAAATACATCCTTGGTCTGATTGTGGGGTTGTTCATTGGCTCATCTTATCCTTCACTCCTGCATTTCGTACCATTCTTTCCCTCACGCACTTCCACGCACTCACTTACCCATCCATTGATCCATCCTCACCTGCATCTTGGCTTGGTAAAGGGAAAGGAACTGCTGACAATTAGCCACAGGATAGTTGGATGTAATGGTCGTTGGTGAAATCCAGCCATGACCTAGGGTCTGGATGTACGAGATGCGTTGGCATGTGCCCTCTTTTTCTCACAACTGCAAGTCCTAAGAGTTCCATCATTGAGATTCTAGATCAAGTGTGTTGGAGGCTCTAGAAAAAGGAGAAGGATTGCCTGAGGGACTGCGTGGCAGAGAAGGGTGGAGGTCCATTCTCTTGGAGTGGTACAGGCTAGGTGGAAGAGAGTTGGGTACTTGGATTGTTGTGTGTGTTGGGAAACCAATGAGAGCTTGAGAGGTGATTGGTTTTGGAGCCCAAGTACACTCTGGAACCATCCTTGTGGATTCATAGCCCTGGCTCAGGGGTGGCACCGTTGTTGAGATTTGGAGTAGTGGTGTCTACGGTTGGGTGGAACATCCTTGGTCTACAGCCAGTTGGTGTCACCTTTTTATAAAGATAAGAGCTCTTTGTTGTGATATTATTATCTGTGTATGAATGTGTTCCACTGTGTATTTTAATTATTGTTTAACTAAATCTTAGATTATCCATGCTTGCTAGATATTGTTGTGCATGTCACTAAATCTTGTATCTTATGCATTCTTATTAATTAAAAAGAAGGTGTCAGTAAGAGTACGAAGTCCAAGGGTGGGCTTGAAGGTAGAATGCCTCGGCTTGTGGGTGGTTCGGTATGTTACAGATTGGTATCAAAGCTTCTAGTTGAAACATTGGGCCGGTATGGGTCGGGTCTATTGGTCAAAGTCTCGTGGTCGAGATCGAACTCTGACCGTGAAGTTGAAAAGCTCAAGAGGAATGGTGTTGCAGAATCTATGTAGGATTCATATCGTCAAAAATCCATTATAAGGGGTTCGAAGGATCATGATCGTCCCCTTCGAATTCGGGAGTGATCGCTAGTGTACGATCAAGAGAGATCCAGGATCATTGGATCGGAGGACATGTGAACGAGGGTCGTCCGATGAAAAGGAAGCAAGGGTTAAGGTCACCAGCGTCATATCCCATTGGAAAGAGAGATCAACAGATAGTTGGCATTGCGGGGAACCAAGTTGCATGGGAGATAATTTCCCAAGGCGGTCCCGCAATCCAAACCACGGTTTCACCAAGGGGTTACGTGTCATCATCAGGAGAATTGCAGGGAAAAAAGCGGGTTACTCCAAAACATCGATGCATGCCCCCACAAATTGAAAGGCATGGAGTGATGTGACTTGCTAATGCTCGATCATCGAAACTCTAAATAGCTGAAGTAGTTGGGGGTCGTCGATCCATAGGAGGACATGCATCAGTCGATCATGTGCTCCGGGTGAAATCACTCTAGGAAAGATCGAGCAAGGAGAAGTTGAGAATTGAGATTTCTGAAGCCCATAGAGTCGAAGTGAATCTCAGTCATCCGGTCCAGGAGGACACAAGAAAGAAATCCGCTCACTTCGAGGAAAATAAAAGGTTGAAATTTGGGATTTCCAAAATCCGAAGACCCGAAGAAATTGTAGTCGTCGATCCATGGGAGACACGCGTCAGTAGATCGCGAGCTTCAGATAAAAACATTTCGGAAAAATTTGAGTTTTGTGTTTTTCAAATTCTGAAGGCCCGAAGGAATGGCATTCATTAAACCTTGAAAAGGTAACTTCCAAATTCCCAAAGTTCAGGGTTAATATGGGTCGTCTGATAAGGGAGACACATGGCGGCAGTTTGGCTAGTTCGGGAAATCGGAGTTCGGGAGAATTGGAGGTGTGTCAATATGGAAACTCTCGAAGTCTTGAATCCCAAAGAGACGAAGTTATCCAGGTGGATATCGGTGGCCACCCACCTTTTCCAACTGGCTCAAAACATTTTTCTGGAAATTTTGGTAATTTACTATTTTTAGCAGTTTTCACTTCTGAAGTCATTTTGAGGCCCTAAACGATGTTTTTTGGGGGAAAACAGGTTTGCAATATGGAATTTCCTTCATTATTATGAGGTAAATGAATCTCCTTGATGATACCTTTCCAATGAGCTATCATATGCCTGAAACAAAGATTGTATGAAAAAGTTACGACCCTGGGAAGTTGATGTACTAACTTACCCAAACAGGGCCCACATGACTTTTGGCGCTTCATCTCCTAGGGTTAGGTTTTTGGATGTCTATAATTTTTGACATTCCTTTTGAGCCTCATTGTAATCATCTTCTTTCAAATGAGCACAATAGTCACATCTCTTCTTAGAGATAAGCCGCCACCATTCCAGCAAGCTTGTTTCCACTGCATTTTACAGTTTCAGCTTATTTCATTATTGAATAGAAAATCAGTTTTACTGAATCTCTATTATTTTGTGTTAAGAACCTATTAATAATTTGTAGCCATTTCGTTCTGCTCATAAAATTCATATCACTGGTATCATATCGGTCGGCTCCTTGTCGTCTTAATGCATGTCCCCAACAAGGTCGAAGTACAAAGAGTTGGGTCTTGAGCTTGTTTCTCTTGAGGACAAAAGCTCTCGCATGCCCAAATGACCTCCCATGGAAGAAGAAAAGAAATATGATGGGACAAGAGATCCTTTCAAACTATTTATTGAGGAATCCCTCATGTAATAGAGGAACAAGATGATGGATAGTTTCACGCAAATCCTTCGACGGTTACCAACAGGCGACACATCTTCTTCGAGCAGAGGCGCCACCCCCTTCAAGGTACAAATAAAATTTGATATTCCTATATTTGAAGGTCAGATAGACGAATATGTTGTATACAAGTGGTTGAATCTACTAGAAGGGTATTTTTCTATCCATAACTTTTCAAATAGAGAAAAGATTACTTTTGTGCTCCTCAAAGTCGTTCCCCATGTCCAAGATTGGTGGGAAACTTTCTGTGAGCAAAAGGAAATAGAGGCACCCTCATTATTTACAGTCACAGCCACCTGGGAATCCTTCAGGGATGCTATTAAGGAACAATACTACCCTGTCAGAATTTATGACGACTTGTATACCAAATGGACCACACTGCAGCAAGAAAGAGACCAAGCAGTGCCAGATTTCACAAATATCTTCCATACCTTGCGCACGAAGATGGGTATCAAAGATTTGGAGTGATATATGGTGCTAAAGTATCAAGGTGCTCTACATAGATACATCCAGACTGAAATGGAATTTGTGGACATCTCATCCTTGGGCGCGGCCTATCGATATGTCGTCAAAATCGAGCAGAAGCTCAAACAAACAATGTGACAATTTGGTCCTGGGAACCCCTCACAACAAAATCCAGGAAAAGGTGGCCCCAACCCATAGAACAAAGGACAGAAAAAATATGGAAAGTATCAGGACAACCAATCCAAGCCGCAAGCAAAGAAGGACACCATAAAGACAAAGAAAGATACTGGGAAGTGGTGCGACTTCCATAAGATCCCTTGGCATAACATTGTTGACTGCCGCTCAAAGAAGTCACTGGTGGCCAAAGTGAAAGCCTCTAAATCAGATGCAGATTCTAACTCTAAGCTAGAACCAGAAAGGGGAAGAAAGATCATTGATGTGGAACCCAGTGCCATCGTTGCTACCACCAAGATCCAACCTAGTGAACCAGATGAGCCAGAATAAGGAGAGTGCCTCTTCCATTCAAAAATGTGGGTAAAAGGCACCCCGATACACTTCATCATTGATAGTGGTAGCCAGAAGAACCTCATCTCAGCTAAGGTCGTCAAGCGGCTGGTGTTATAACCCTAAATTGCACCACACATGCTTACCTGGCATCAGGCCAATTCATATCCCTTCTTTGCCAAAACTCTATTGAACAACTCTTTGAAAATCCT
>JASDQU010229214.1:1182-12542 GCA_032191745.1 Picea mariana | reverse complement strand
AAAGAATTCTATGCCATCATCCAGGCATTGAAGAAGTGGAGGCACTATTTGATACCCAAGGAATTTGTGCTGTACAGTGATAATCACGCATTGCAGTTCGTGAGTCAGTAGGAAAAGATGAACTAGAAGCATGCGAAGTGGGTAGAGTACATGCAGAATTTCACGTTTGTGATCAAGCACATTTCGGGGACTGTGAACAAGGTCGTTGATGCCTTGAGCAGGAAGTGCTTGCTGCTGCAGGAGTTCAGGGTCAAGACCTTGGGTTTTGAAAATCTGAAAGATATGTATGCAAGTGACGTAGCTTTTGGTGAGGCATACGAGGTAGCCGAGAACCCATTTCTCAGGGATAGGAGTCCGTGGATAGACTACCTAATCCAGGAGGGATTGTTGTTTAAAGGCAACCAATTGTGTATTCTAGATTGCTCTATGAGAGAGAATTTGGTAAAGGAGAAGCACAGCGGAGGCTTAGCAGGTCATTTCGGACATGAAAAAACATTCGCCAAGCTGAGCGAATCATATTTTTGGCCGGGCATGCGTGCATATGTGAAGAGGTTTGTTGACAGGTGCAGGATATGTCAACACGCGAAGGGCCAAAGACAGAATGCTGGGTTATATCAGCCACTGCCCGTACCTGAGAGGCCTTGGGAGGCGGTCAGTATGGATTTTGTTTTGGGATTACCGAGAACACAGAGAGGTGTGGATTCCATTTTTGTAGTGGTGGACAGGTTCTCGAAGATGGCACATTTCATTCCGTGTCATAAGACGAGCGATGCAACCCACATCGCAAATTTGTTTTTCAAAGAGATAGTAAGATTGCATGGATTGCCGAGAAGCATAGTCTCGGATCGGGATACCAAGTTCATAGGTCATTTCTGGAGGATGCTATGGAAGAAGCTGGGGACTGACTTAGATTTCAGTTCTTCTTACCATCCGCAGACAAATGGGCAGACCAAAGTAGTCAGCAGAAGCTTGGGGGATCTGTTGAGGAGCCTGGTGACGGAGCATCACAGCAGCTGGGATCAGATCCTACCGCAGGCAGAATTCGCGTACAACGATTCAGTGACTCGAAGTACAGGTAAGAGCCCATTTCAGATTTTATATGGGACATAGCTGAGGGGAGTGTCTGAGCTCAGAGAGCCAGAACAGGCTGAGACTAGTAGCGCGAGAGCTGAGGAGTTCGCTGAGGCGATGAAAGAACTTCACACGGAGGTGAAGCAGCGACTGCAGAAGACGAATCAAGAGTACAAGCACAGAGCCGATCAAAGAAGAAGACAGCTTCAGTTTGAAGTTGGAGACATGGTTCTGGCACACTTGAGGAAGGAAAGGTTCCCACGGGGAACATACAACAAGCTCAAGATGAGAAAGATTGGACCGTGCAAAGTCCTGAAGAAATTCGGCGAGAATGCATATGAGCTTGAGTTGCCGGAGGGCATCGGGATATCTCCGATTTTCAACATTTCGGATTTATACCCCTACCGGACTGATGAAGCAGACACTGGAACTGATGAACCAATGATCCAGTGGCCGAAGCAATTACCAGTTGCACAGAAACCCAAGATTGAGTGCATACTGGACAAACGAGCAGGCAGAAAGACCAGGAGGAAGCAGTATTTTGAATACCTAGTAAAATGGAAGAACCACCCAGTGGAGGATGCCAGCTGGGAGACAGAGGCAGTTATACAAAAGCATGGGTAGACTGTGCAGGACCTCATGGACAGGAGCCCATGAAATCTTTCGAGCCGAGGAGTATGATGCAGGAGCATCGCTCCCCTTTCACGCGAGCCAGCGCGAGGAGGAAAAGGAACAGCTGGACAGCGCCAGCATTCAAATTTTGAAACATTGTAATATGGCTGCGCCAAAAATTAATGTTTTGATGTGATGAAGCGCACTTTGTATATGTAACAGACCTTGAGCGGATAAGCTCTCGTCCTTAAGTAGCTGAGGCATTTATTTAGTTTTAATGCAGGTAGATAGGGAAAACGGAGTATAGACACCCTCCCTTGTATCATTGTAACAGAACAAATTCATTCAGCATTAGCATCGGGAGCAAGAAGAGAAGATCAAAGAGTCTGAGAGGAACCTCCATGTACAACCATTGAATTAATAGGAAGAGCCTTGATTCAATTCCATGGACGTGTTTGATCTCTGTGTGTTGCTGATATTGTGTTTGTGCATGTTTGCTTCTTTCTATGCTTATCTGTTATATGCTGCTTATGTGATTGCATATCAGGTTCGAAACCTGAGAGAATGAGTTTCAATTGTTTCTCTGCTTAGGCCAGGAGATTCCTGCATCGAGTGTAGTCGAATACCTCTGCATAGAGTGCGTCGAGGAGGCTAAGTAGTTGAATCTTTGTTCTCACTTTGTCCAGAGTTGGATTGAGTTGTTCGAGCCATGCAGGTGAGTGCAGGTCGAACTGGAGCCTCAGTAGCAAGTCTGAGAAGGGGGAAAGAGTCGAAGCTATTGCGGGCGTGAGCGTACAGGACTCAGAAGACTTCAACACTTGGAGAGTGGTTGAAGGTTGAAGAGCGAGCAGAGTGCTCGTGAAAACTCTGAAGGAGCCTGAGTCGATAAAATCTCAGGAGGGAGAGCCCCTTTGTCTTCATTCGCACAAGATGAAGGTGGCGAACGGAGGATTCTCTAGAGGAAGAGAATCGATGACTTAAATTTGTCGAGAATACTCGCGAAATCCCGTGGATCATTGGATCTGGGAGAAGGAGCGAAGAGGTTAATCCCTCAGGCACAGAAAGAATCATTTGCCATTGCATATCGGCGAATCGGGGTCGGCGAGTGCTAGAAACGCATGCACGTCAAGATCGCAGGGTGCGATTTCCCGATCTGATCGGGACCGTCGATCTGAGCACAGATAGGTGGCATCAGATCCCGAGGAGTCGGGGTTCAGCACTTCGGAGTTTTCGAAGTCAGAGGGAGCACGGAGAGATAGCGAAGTTCCGAGTCGCGACGGGCCCACGGAGGTTGTGTGGAGTACGACATGTGGTATCGGCACCTCGGTACTCGGGGATCTGAATCTCAGGGGCTCGGCATCACGAGTAGCGATACCCCGAGGTTGACCATTGACCATCGGGATTCAGAGTCTCGGCGTTTGATTGCACGGGATAGTGTTGCAAGACTCGCGATATCGCGAGATCCGATCTCCCGATATCCGAAGGGGAGATCACCGAAGGAGTGTTACTGTGGGTAAAGAACTCCTGAAGGAGTTGGAAGAGCATTGACTCTTCGGGCCGCGGAGGAGAGAAGGTCCTGGTGGGGCGACCACCTGCTGTGAGAGAGGGGTTGCGTCAATATCGGACCAACATCAACTAGTGATTGTAATTGTATAATGGTCTGACATACTCCATCAATTCAGTTACAATGCCAAAGCCGACCTTTATGCCATCCATGGAAAATAACCCCAATCCACGTAAGGACGAAGGAGCAATGCGATACATCCTCCCACCGATGAAGAAATCCGTGTCCACTTCAGGTAGCTCCTTAGGTGCCCATAGTTGCACTAGATGTTTATACCTCAAGGGAAACTCAATGTCATCTATACTCTCAACATCATAATTACACGACCCTCCGTTGGCAATAAAAAATTGCATGTGTATACAAAATCTTTTCCTTACCTTTTCCAACCTAGTTTATCTAGAACCAGTAGATCTAGTACACCACATCTCACTTTCAACCTCTCTTAGTATATCTTGATCATCACTCGAGGAAGATAGATCCGATAGATGCCTATTTGGTGGTACCTACACTTGTTAAAACAACAAGATAAGTTATTGTTGCATGTTGCATAAAGTTGCATAAAGTTGCATACATTCCATAAAGTTGGATAAGTTGCATAAGTTTCATGTTGCATAGTTTCATATAATTGCATGTTGCATAGTTGCATATAGTTGCATAGTTGCATATAGTTGCATATTTGCATATAGTTGCATATGAACTTGTTGCAATATAGTTGCATAAGTTGCATAAGTTGCATAAGTTGCATTGTTGCACAAAGTTGCATATAGTTGCATATAAGTTGCATAAAGTTGCATATATTTGCATATCCCCTGACACGCAGTGGAGAACTAGATTTGAGACCCATCAAAGAGTTCGAGTGGGGATCGATAGTTTGGGAATCCATGATCCTGGAATTTCACATATTTGGAAAGTGCCTTTAGTGGCTGGTGGGGAATGGAGGAAAGGTTCAAGTTGGTAATAATGTTGGGGTTGTGTGTGACAGATATTACAAGATGATCAAGTTGTTGTTTAATCCATTGTATGCATAGGGTGTAATGGTTTTGATGAAGTTGTAAAGACTATAAAGGAAAGGGTTGTGGTCTTCTATATGGAAGACTGTGAAGGAGACAAGGGGATGGAAGGAGGGGGTTTGCTCTCTCTATCTTGTCCAAGGACCCAAGACCCATATCCAGTGCTCAAAGTATCCTATTGATGCCCATACTCCCACTTGAATGAAAAATATACCCTCGAGAGGTCATCTATGGTGGTTTGAGGTGTCATTCATGAAATTAGAGCCCTAGAAGTTGCATAAAACCTTGAGAGATTGGGTGTGCTAGTTTGAGGTCTCATGTTTGGCCATGGATTCCTAGAAGCTTTGTACTTCAACTAAGCCTTGGGTTCCCCCCTCAACCATATCAAGGCCTTAAGACCCATAGCTAATGCTCAAAACCTTGTGAGAGAACTAACATCATTTCTTAGATGACTCAAAGCTTTCTTTTTCGCCTAAGGCATGACCTTCTTCCCTATATCATTTCCAAGACCTCGAGACACATACCTACTACTCAAAAACACCTAGTTGATCTAGAACCAATAGATCTAGTACAACACGTCTCACTTTCAACCTCTCTTAGTATATCTTGATCATCACTCGATAGTTGCATATAGTTGCATAGGTTGCATTGTTGCATAAAGTTGCATATAGTTGCATAAGTTTTAGTGTTGCATAAAGTTGCATATTGTCATTAAAAAACATGATAAGTTGCATTGTTGCATATAGTTTCATAGTTGCAGTTAGTTGCATATAGTTTCATATTTGCATATAGTTGCATACGAAATTGTTGCAATATAGTTGCATATAGTTGCTTATTATAGTTGCATATAGTTGTAATATAGTTTCATATAGTTGCATAAGTTGCATTGTTTCATAAATTTGCATATAGTTGCATAGTTGGATAAGTTGCATATAGTTTCATATAGTTGCATAGTTGCATATAGTTGCATATAGTTGCGTAGTTGCATATAGTTGCATAAGTTGCATATAGTTGCATAGTTGCATATAGTTGCATAAAGTTGCATATAGTCACTAAAAAACATGATAAGTTGCATTGTTGCATATAGTTTCCTAGTTGCATATAGTTGCATATTTTCATATAGTTGCATATGAAATTGTTGCAATATAGGTTCGAGTTGGAAATAATGTTGGAGGGGAGGGCTCTATGGGGGGTGTCTAAATGGATTGATCCAACATGATTTTTTAAGACGTGACAATCTGTCACGAAATGTGTGACTTTATTGGAAGTGATGTCTTTGATTTGGTTTGGAGGATGAACAACTAGTGAATTTGTGAAAAGGATGTCAGGATATTGAATGGCATTGTCTTGAATGCAGAGAAAGAGAAATGGCTTAGTTGGGTAGGGTAATGAGTTCTAGATGTGATGGAGGGGAGGGCTCTACGAGGGGGGTCTAAGAAGATTGATCCAACATGATGTTTTAATATATGACAATCTGTCACATAACATCATGTCTTTATTAGAAGTTACGTCCTTGGTTTGGTTTGGAGGATGAGCAACTAGTGAATTTATGGTTTTGAGGCCGAGTGGGAGAAGGTTTTGGTCTAGTAAGAGGGTTCCAAGGATTAGCGTTGGCAATAGGGATAGGGTTAGTAGAGTGATAGAAAATAGGGTACCTTGGTAAAGAATGGTTAAAGGCTTAGTCAATGCCATAAATACACATAGTATACTATGGGGTAATTCTAATGTGAATATATGAAATGTGTATTTGTATATTCATAGAATTATATAGAATACACATTGATTTCAAATTACCTCCTTAATAATTTCGTACTTCAATTTGAAATATCTTTTAAACAAAATCTATGAGCATCCACACCAATACCCAATGTAGTGTGGTTTTGAAACATGACATGATTAAGGTGAAAATATATTTTTATAAGGTAGACACAATGATCGATCACAACATGTTTTGGATTTCAACACCATGATCTAAGATATCCAATAGTTAGATATCCAATAGTTAGAAAGTGAAAAGGTGAAAATTGTATGTCACTTAAAATATGAAAATGATAGGTGAAAATTGTATGTCACTTAAGTTATAAAGTGACTTAAGGTCCAAATGTATGTATGTTTCATTATAAAGTACAAACCAATGGTTTTATTTTAAATCTTTGAGGGTAAATATTTTTCTAAAGGGAAGGCGTCCCCCCCATATATTATGCATTTCATCATCTTTATCAATATGAAAACCATCATTAAACTATATTAATGGAGATGCCTTCCTCCATTTATCGAGGTTAGCAGGTGTCATTCAACCCTTGGGTGTGCAGGTGCCCCCAAACCTTATTCATTTTATTGTTGATCATTTCAATTTATTATTGTTTTTTGTTGAAGTGGTTCCATTCTGGGATTGGAACATTGCATGGTGGTATTTAGAGATGAAACAAGGACAATATGCTCCAATAGAGTCCTAAGGAGGTTCCAAATAATGACAATAAGATAAGATAAGTTTGTTATTCTTCTCAAATAACCAAAAATGTAGGTCAATGGAACTCAAAAGTACATCAATTGCAAATTATGTGTTAGTGTGCAAGCTAATGTACTTCCAAGAAACGATAGCATAGGAGGATACTTACCAATTAGCAACATTCAAGTCATTGAAGCATTCCACAAAGCTACCATTGAAATATCTCAATCATATGATGGTTTAAATCTTGTTGAACCATAAAAATATAGGTGAAACATGGTTTCTATGATCTCCTTCAGATTATCTATTATCATAGTTTGAAAACCCCTATTTCCAACACTCAATCATCCCGTCTTGAAATTATTGAAAATGACCAAATTTGAGGAATTTTAATTTATGGAAAGGGAATTTGGAGCAGAGAACTAAAATTAGGGTACATGGGTTTTGTGAGGAAACATAATTGATATAACCTAGCATAGTTGTTTTGTTTCCATAATTTTTTTTTATCAACTTTATTTTCATTTCAAAAACTACTAGACAACTTGCAATATTGGCAAAAAATTACCAATTTTATTGAAATCAATGATGATAAAATATTCTTGGAGAAAATTTGACACATAGTTTTTGTGAGGATGTAAATATTGTTAAACCTAGAATAGTTGGATTTCTCTAGAATTAATTTTTATGGGCATTAAGTGCATTTTACAAATCTAGGCAATAAAGTTTTGAAGTGCCAGAAAAAGGCCTAAAGTGCCATTTGGGCCAGCTTGTTTCTCTCATCTAAAGGTGATGTTGGAGTGCTAGATTTCAAGATGTCATTATTCATATGAAGGACTACAAGTTTCCACCTTTATTGATATATTTCACATTAATATAAAACCATCTATGTGAATTTTAAAAGTATGACTTAGCTCATATGTGTGCTCTATTTTAGGGAAGATTTGAATTACATAGAAGATAGTGACAATTTTTGGCACATGGTAAAAATGTTGATCTTGGGAAGCGATATTTCATTAGTGAATGCATGAACCCATTACATTTGGTATGAATTCAATGATATAATTAGTAAGGGAGGATGTTATCACCTCAACTTGGGGGACTTGCACCCGAAATTCGATTTGCCTCTTTCCCTTCTACTAACTTCCACACCTTTGTTCCAATTTGGCCTTAACACTCAACCATCTACATTAACCTTTGATTTTGTTGTTCTCGTTGCATGGAAACAAATTCACATACAACCTTGATATATGAAGAAGGGAGACTTGGGCATTATCCAGGGATTTAAGGTGACTGAAGGTGTGGAAGAAATAATGCATTTGCAATTTGTGGATGAGACCACTCTGATGGGAGAGGCATCGATGAGAGAAGTGTAGAAGTTTACTTGAGGTCATTTACTAGGTGGTAAGTGCAGGGGGAAATGGATAATTTTTTTTTTTTTTTTTGCATTTGGATAATGTATGTCTTACCTATGGCAAGTTTTGCTCCATAAATTTTGTAAATTTTAAATCATGCCCTTCCATTGCATCTAACAAAACAAATCTAGTGCTAACTTTGCAATCCCATTATGAAAAAAATCCCTACAACCATTCCATCAAACCAATTTCTATCAAGAATTTCATCAAACAATTAGCATGCACACTCAAGTGATAGGAGAAATAAGTCAAACCATATTTATCCTTTGTGTGTGCCCTCCTCCCATGCGCCCTCCTCTGTGTGTTCTCTCCTCTGGTGCGCCCTCAAAACAGTGTGCCCTCCTCTGGTGCGCCCTCCTCCCATGTGCATTCCTTCTCCATGCACCCTCCTTCTCCCATGCTCCTCTCTACTATGCGTGCAACTAGCCCTCCTTCTCCCGTGCTCCTCTCCACTCTGTGTGCAGCTATGAGCACAGGAGTGTTTGAGTTTAATTTTGTTTTGTGTGCATTGTTATGTTTTTTTGTTTTGTTTTTTGTTTTGTTTTTTTTTATTTTTATTTTATTTATATATGATATAATTTATATATTATATAATATATATAATTTATAAATTATATATATATATATATATATAAATCCCTAACTCGTATGACCTTTAACCCTTAAACCAATAACCCATATAACCGATAACATCTAGCAACTAACAATTATAATTAATAAAACTTAACAACTAATCCCTAATTGCTAACAATATTAATCAATATTACCTTTAATCCATAACCAATATAGCCTCTAACTAACCCTAACAACCCATGTCACCCTTAAATAGTATAATTACTAATCCACTCCTATAAACCCCTACCCTTATGACACCTATAATATCAACTAACTTATATAACAACTAAAACCAACATAAATCCCACCCCCAACCATTATCCCTCATAAATTTTATAACTTCTAACATCAAGATATTTATAACCTCATGCCCCTTAATATTTATATCCATTAGCCACTATAAATCCGAACCCATATAACCTCCAAAACGTCTAATAACTAATAACGTATTTCTATATATTCATAATCCTTGATTCTGATAACATTTATCACACAAAACCCTTATCCCTATAATGACTAATTTCCTCTAAAGCACTATCACAATTATCCCATATGGCTCATACCACTACTTACTAGTATAACCACTAATTAACTCTTATATCCTCAACCCATTATAATTTTATAACCTGTAGCACTTATAATTCTTAAAGTTCATAATTCATAAGCCCTACTATTTGTTACCCTTAACCCATATAACATTTAACCCTTATAACACCTAGCACGTAACTCCTATAACATGTAACCCCTAACCCTTGTAAAAACTATAACCCCTAATCCTTAAAATGATTAAACCCTATAAAGTTAAGCCACTAACTCTTATAACTTATAATATTCTAACTTCCATAACCTTATAATCCTTAACCATTATAACATCGACCCCACTTGATTCCCAACACCTATAAAATCTATAGAAATTTATCTCTATTATCCCTTACATCTCCAACCCCTATCACACCCAACCCATTTAATATTAGGAAACCTTAACCCTGGTGACTATTAACCCATATAAACCTTAACCTATAACCTATGAACTTATAAGACTTAACCCCTATCATGATTATCCCTTAACTCTTATAATCCTTATTGCATGTAATCATTATAACACATATTGTATTTAACTACTATTAGGCCCACTCAGGTTGTACTCCTATGACCATTAACAAGTATACCCACTATAACCATTAATACCTATAGCTCCTAACCCCTATAATGAACATTTATCATAATCACTATCACCACTCACAAATTTAATTCCTAACCTCTATTAGTATGTGCATATTTCTAAAGTGTGTGCATGTTCTATAATGCATGTGATTTATTTGTGCTTTATTTGAAATTAATTTTTTGGGCTCCTCACCTCACCAACTCGTTTGCATACTTAGTTGCTTGGTATTTAGATTACATTGTTTCTTGGGATTTAGCTTCTATATAGGCCTTAATGGTTTGGTCATCATTGTATGTGTCTAGTCTAACCCTCCCATACTGTCATTGTCTTCCCCATTCACATTGATTATTCTATAGGATTGTTGTTTGATTGTGGAATTGATTGTGTGAGTCATGTTTGAGTTTGGAAATCCTCCCATACTGTCATTGTATGTATCTAATCTAGCCATGTTAAATTTCATCCCATACAAGCACAAATTGAAAAACTTTCAACGTTGGCCCCATCTACATGTTAGTTATAAGAGGGATCAAGTACATGAGCAGGTGCACCTTATTGTTGGCTTTTGATAGAATAACCAAAGAATATTTGATTGTCGAATTGTTTGTTTGACTCATGGTTGACTCCGAAAACCCTTATGTTTATGCTCTTTTTATGATGGATACTGCTCTCTATTAGGCTCTACAGTTGCATGTTGGACAACCTTTTCAATGATATTTGTAACTAAAGGAGATAAATCGATCCTAATGCATGCCATAGAAAACCAATAAAGCCTCATGATCCCAATGCCCATATGCCTCCAACCTTGTGATCTAATGATCGTTGGGTGACAACTGTCATGAAGGGTGATGACTAAGACTAGGGGAAACTTTCAATTCAAGGCTAGGAGTGACCGGGCCCACATCAAGTGAAGGAACAAAATTAAGAAGGTACATGTGTTGCCCCATTCCATGTCAACAACAACACATCCATTCACTGGGAACAAATCGATGACTCCACTATATTAGGGTTTATGGTTTACATGATGAATTGATGATGGAATAAAGTGGGCGTGTGAGTCAAATTTGAGTCTAGAAACCCTCCCATATTGTTAAGGCATGCGAATAGTCTATCCATGTCAAATTTCAATGCATTTAGAAACAATTTGAAAAAATTTCAACGTTGGCCCCATTCATAGGTCACTGTTGCCCGTGTCTAGTCCTAGTACAATTTCCTTGTAAACTTTGTATAATATATTTGGAGAATTATAATTTTTAAGGTGCTAGGCCTATTCCTACACACCACGATGCAATCACCTCTCATTGTCAGTCAGTGTATTTATCCCTTTGGGTTGTTAATATTTTCAATTGCATGCACCTTTCAATCTAGTCAAAGCTCAATTAATGTCTCTTGTTACTGTAGGGTTATAAAGCCTCATGATCCCAATGCCCATATGCCTCCAACCTTGTGATCTAATTATCTTTGG
>JASDQU010229207.1:0-15699 GCA_032191745.1 Picea mariana | reverse complement strand
ATATGATGAGCCTCAATCTATCTAAGACCAGGTTTCTAAAACTTCAAACAACTGTTCCCACCGCCTTTATTTACTTATCGCCAAAATATTATATGCTACTGCAACTAACTATACAACAAAACTAAAATTATATGCTAGTGCAACTAACTAACTAACTATATTATATACTAACTATACAACAAGACTAAAATTATATGCTAGTGCAACTATATTATATGCTAGTGCAACTAACTAACTAACTATATTATATACTAATGCAACTAACTATACAACAAGACTAAAATTAATTATGTTAATTATCGACTTAGATTCCACATGTCACAAGCAGTAGTAACAGGTAAGAAGAGCACATAACAAACTTAAGCACATGAATATATTGGTTTAAAGATTGCCATAAATAACAATTAATAAAAGTTAAAAGTTACTGGGGACAAATAATCTTAGAATATATTCTTGTACGTATTTTTTTTTTTTTTTTAATCTTACTATCACTTTTCTTAACGTTTCTCTAAAACTTGTCTCAACCACAGAATAGTAAACAATTGTAAACTTCTAACCAGAGTGGCTATAGGTATCTTATGAATTTCCATCTAACAGTAAACATAAGTCATTTCCATGGATTTTTGTCTATTAAGGTTGAGCATGCAGAGAAGATCTAGGGAAGATTGCAGAATGGTTGCTTCATTGGCTAAACACAGTGGAGGCACTATCAGGGAGTAATAATCTTAATTATCCTAGCCTCTAATGATTTAATGGCGCCCACGAAGTACATATCATCGCTATCAATCCAACTCTAGATGTGAGCGTAACCAACGCTGACGTAAGGCAACTTCACCAGATATACATCCCAAAAGAAATACCCAGCATGGTGTGCACGAATTAGTGGACGAAAAGAGGTGGGAAGGTAATAGAGCGATAGCTTCAGTTAAACCATGTTATTCGAGATTAATGTTATAGTTTACCCGGTTAATGAGATGAGGAAATCATATCTGAAGGATGTTAATTTTAGAGTTGTTATTAAGTTTTTTTCAATTTACTAGAGCATAACAGCATAAGTATGATCACTGAAAAAAACAAAATCACAAGGTACACAACATTTTATCCTGGGAAACCCTCATAGGGAGAAAACCTAGCAAAAACTTCCTCAATAATAGATTGTCAATACAATGACAAGACTAAAGACCAAAACCACCAAGAAAAGACTAGAACTGAGCATACGCCTCTCTCTCCTTCTTCTTGCAATTGCATCTACCTTCAAAAGATGTGCACTAGAAGTGTGAGTGAGTGAATAAATGAGGCACCCTCCTCACTTATAAATACTAGTTGAGGAGGCGCTAGGGTTATTTCTCTTCATCAAGTAAGGCCGACTTCTTCCAATAGTGGTTAAAACCACTTTATTAAATCCCAGGGGATGACTTTAAAAACACCACCATATAACCATGGTTTGACCAATCCACAAAAGAGGATTTGGTCTTATAAAAGACCCAACATGATCAATCCACAAAAGGGGATTTGATCTATAATATAATAACTCAATTATAATTAGAATATTTTTCAAAGTTACAATATTTCAACACTCCCCCTTAACGAGAAGGGTATTCTACTAACATAACCCAATACAACATCATCAAGAGAGAGGGAGAGGGCAATGACTTCATCAACATCTGCAACATTGATTGGCATATCTACAAATCATCATAAGTTTTTATCATCATCAATAGCATCATCGTTCATAGCATGGAGCTGGAATAGCATCATCATCATTATTTGCACAAAATTGTTGAGGAAAAGGTATGGATAACCTTACTCAATCATTTTTAGATCTTGTCAGGCTAAGACAAGATAGTTGGGAATGTCACCTGGGTTTATAGACAATGAAAAACAATCACTTAATCCGCAGGTATTAAGTACAAGGGACCAAGGGTGGTTTGTTTTATATATTATATGTAACTGTGCAGAAAATAAATAAACTTAAACATGAATTACATAAGTCTGTACATAAATTACATGAGTGTGTACATGGAGATAAAAGAAAAAAATGAACCAGATCATCAAAATACATAGGTGAGACTGACATCAGAAAACTGATTTTTGTATTGATTTCATTCTAAGATACAAGACTGAATTCTCTTTACAAACCCCTCTAAGGCTAGGGACCAAAGTCAAATTTAGAAGCCTCTGATGGGCACCATACAAAAAGACTCTGAAAACAAAAGAAAACTAAAGCTAAATATATGGATCATCTTGCCACAAAATGTTGTCACTTGACTCTGCAAAATATTCTTTATCACTTATAAAATTTAATTTATAAACAGACAAGAACACACAAACTGCCAAAGATAAATCATACACCTTTAGAACAAGCTACTAAAATATATGATTCAGTTTTGAATCATGCTTCCTTCAATAAGACCATGTTGTCATCAAGATGGTTAAGCCTTATAGTAAACTCAGAATGAATTAAAGATGAAAGTATCTAACTAGTATAGAGAAAACCTTATGGTTGAAGTTCTCCTTTTACTTTTCTCCTCCCTTGTCTCTTCCTTTCATTGAGATTTTATTCCTTCTCAATAGGTTATGATAGTTCAACTACCTTTTTGGTAAATCTTAACTAGCTTAACTAATTAGTTGAGACAAAATAATAATAATATATTTAAGTAAAGGTCTAATTAAATAATACTATATAGGTGGGACCCCTTGTGACTCCCATTTCCATCTCCTCTAATAATCGTCAAACCTGAAATATAAAACCCCAATCATTTGATCCAAATATCCTCCTTGTAACTCTCGTTCTCATATTTATATTAAATATCAACAAAAAAATAACATGACCATAAAATAACATTATATCCATGTTGTCCAAAAAACCTACCTAAATATATGCTTGTTGTCCAAAACATTGTCAAAGTAAAAATATTGTCCTCAATAGAAAATAACACAAATCATCATTAAAAACCATATTTACTATGAGAGGCATTTGGCCTCTTCTCATTGTTGTCCCCTTTTGATCTTTTTGTGGCATCCTTAGGCTGATTGGAACCTTGAGTTTGGATTTCACTGATAACATGAGAACAATTGTCCTTAAGATGAAGATGTGAAGACACAGATTCAGAGGACTCTTTGGATGATTGGGAGGCAGTGGCCACTCCTTTTCCTTTATCTTGCACAGGCTTGGGAACATTGGTTTTTAACCTCTTACTAGCATGAGATGACTCCACGGGTGAGACAACATGATCAGCTTGGGCAATTGGATTCTTTGGCGGTGGCAAAGGGGGTAATGGAAAAGAAGCAGTAGGTCAACTGTGGTGATGAAAAATAGACTGTTGGACAATATCTTGCCAACCATCATTGGCAGGCGGTTCTAGTTGCATAGACACATGAGGGGTAACGCAGATACCAGAAAAATTTTGATGTGGCTAGAAGGGAGGTCTCTCAGGTCGAGGCTAGAGGATCCCATGTCCAACTAAATTAAATAATACAGCTTGAAAGAGATGGTTTAATTCCCGTGGATCAACATTAAAATGTGTTGAAAATTGAGGCCTTTTATGACCCCTCTGCCAATTTCCTCTACCTCTATTTCCTCTGCCATTGCTGCCTCTGCTAAAGAAGCTCATCCTGAAGCAATATTCCAACATGTTATGAAAAAATCATAACAATCCATGCATAAAACTCTACCTAAATAAAATCAAAAGGTTGTCTCTATTATTCACACAGAAGCACATGCAATCCATCCATCAACTCTAGAAAAACCCAATCAATCAATTTTGACTTTTGAAAAGTGAGTGATAGGGCTATTTGGAAGATGAGGGGGATATAATGTGTGAAAATTGGTAGCATGGATGGGGAACGACCAATGAGTATTGTTCAATCAATTGCAGACGTAACAGAAACTATATCCATGTTCAACTTTCAAACACCAGTCATTATCTTAGTCTTTTCTCTTTTGATGTTAACCCTTTCTCTTTTCTAAAAGGATTTAAATTTTACAATAATAGAATAGGGAATGCTTTAAATGTACTTGGGAAGGCAAGGGAGATCTAATGTGTGAAAAGCAATATAATGAGAGAGAAAAATGATTATTGTTCTATTATATGCAATGATATCCAAAAAATGCCATCACCATCAATAAAATAATTGACAAAACTTTTCTCTGTTTAGTAAGTCAAATCCAACACACAATTGTTTTCATATCATCCAACATAAGACCCCAGGAAACTTCTAGGACTGTCAATTGTACAAATTTCCACTTCCTTCTCTTTCTATCATCAAATTTCTTGGGAAAGACTGTTAAAAAATACATTCAACACAATTAAAACCAAACTACATCAAGTGTGTGTGGGAGGCTGAGAGTACCTAAGCCAATCACCATACAGTGTTGGTATTACAACTTTAATACATGTTGTGTAAACAGTCTGGATTTGAAACCCGTGTGCAACTGGGGCTTGTTTATTTTATCATTATACAGTTTTCAAAATCGACCAAAACTCCATGGATACATGAAAAATGAGACGCGGATAACCAACCTCCCAAATGTTGGATTAACAACTGATAACAGACATCAAGCTCAAAGTTTGAAATTGCGACTCATCAATAAAAGAACCAAGGTCTTGGTGAATACGAAGGTGAACCTTTCAAGGGTTTTGCAAAAAAAGAACATTTTAACCATCTCTTATCACAACATACTTTCCACAGACCCCTCATGGTGGTCGCAAAGCAAATATGCCCATACATATACAAACTATTGACAGACAGATTGAAGGAGCTACAAATCTTTCAATACTGGGTAATGGAATTAAGCAAACAACCATTCTTTTATATCACAAAGAGAAGAAAACCCTCTAATTTTAATGACTAGAGACGAGTGAAACCCAAACAACATTTGCCATAATTATTTTCTAACAAGAATAGCAACAGAGCAACCACATATTTTGGACGTAATGTCATTCAAACAGAAAGGAAATTTCAACTATGAATTAGCTTGAACACTAAAACGCCACCAAAGAGGAAATTCATTTAAAATGAAATTTCACATTCGAAAACCACATGCATTCATTTAAACTTTGGAAATCAAGCACAACCCGTGAGAAAATCTAAGAGCCAACATCAAGATTTTATTCTAAGCATATCTATGTTTCATTAATGGAGAGACAAGAGCCATCATACCTGTATGAAAAATTCCAGGAAAATAATGAGCGTGATTCTTCTTTCCAAGATTGAGAAAAACAGAGGTAGCACTAGCCCAAACAACCAACCCAAATGTGAACCAAGTGAGGGTGGTGACCTCGAGGTAGGGTTAGAGTGACGTGCAATAATTGCACGTCATTTCCTACATTAACTCCATCAACCACAACCAAGTATGAGCGCATCAATGCATAGTCCACTATGTGTTCCATCAAAACAAAACAAATTGCATTTTCCACCTTCCAATAACTCATGTGCATAGTTTAATACTTAGCACCAAATACATCCAATGTCCCACATTCTTTGCTAGGGGAAAATTACCACCCTATACAACTTAATCAATGTCCATGATAATAACAAGAATTCATAAGTGTCACATGTTATAACAATATACAACCCATGTTTGGAGTTCAAATTAACCATTCAAAATATATATGCAGTAGAATAAACCAAGATGCTTATTAAAACAACACCTTTTCCCTTTCTTCTTTAAATTAAATCACCAATAAATCTATCATTTTTCCATTTCACTTGAAAAGCGGTTTCAATATTGTTTTTTAAATTGTAAAGTCATTTTTGCAAAATTGACATAAGTGCATCAAATAAGAGTATCCTTCACCATTATTCACATAACGGGGTCCCACTTATTTAGTATATTATTAATTATATATAAATGATAGGGCATTGCAACCAATTTGCATGCAGGGATTCCACATTGCGCTTTTGGGCGTCAAAAAAATGGTCACTCCACACGAAAATATATTCCTAACAGATTCAGAAATTAGAATGTTTGGTTTCACAGACTAGTAGAAGTAGATGGTAGAAAAAACTGTTGAAAAGAATAGTTATGCAGTAGGGGGGAAAAGATGGTTTAAGGGAAATAATGAGACGGGACTTTGGGAATAACTTATTGAAAGTGGTACGTATGAGGGGGTTTGGTCCTGTATGCATAACATTCGAACAATATGTAACAGATAATGATTCTTAAACTTTTGAGGAGAATGCTTATGATATTCTCTTAAATCTCAAGATGGAGAGAAGAAAGGGCTAGAAAAAACAGGGAAGAAGACAAAATCAACTATCCTACAACAGTATTGAAAGAAAAAAGAAATTTCAGCAATGTATGAAAGGAGGACATCGTGACAGTTGTGTGTATCTTATTATCATTGATCAACAATATTTACATAATGACATTACAATGGAAAAACTGATCCAAACTTTATTTCTGATTATTACGAGAAGCAAACAATAGAAATTGAAAGTTCAACAAACCAAAGTAAAAAAGAAAACAGTAAAACAAAAGACTATATACAACGATCATTTTTATCATGTTTCAAGTGGGAATCATTAGTACTATAAGAGACCAATTTCTCTTCCAAATCCTTTAAGAGGTATGAGTTTGCGCCTAGGATAAAAGCAATTTTGAAAGGACCTAGCCATAGTTTTTGGAACTTAGAATGTCTTCCTCTTTCAGCATGGTCCGAGTCCCATAGTAGGACTTTGTCATCAATCTTGAATTCATCATCTTTTGCTCGTATGTTAAAATACTTTTTCACAGTTTGTTGCCTTGTTTTTATGTTCTTCAAGGAAAAATGTCTTTGTTCTTCTAGGGATAACAATGCATTTATCCTTTGGGGAACATTGGAAGAATTTAATTCTTCAATCTGTAGAATTAGCCGTAAGGAGGAAATCTCTAGCTCGGTAGGCAGAATAGCCTCTTGACCATATACAAGTTGAAAGGGACAACATCTTGCACTTACTTTGGAGGTTGTGTGATCTGCCTAGACAACATAAGTGAGAAGTGTGTGCTACTAGCGAGGTTTTTCTTCTATAATTTTCTTTACAATCCTAACCAGATTCTTGTTAGTGGACTCTGCTTACCCATTTCCCTAAGGGTAATAATCATATGAAGTGAAATGCTTAACCCCCAACTTAACCAAAAATTGAGTCAATTTTGCATAAATGAAGGATGGGTCGCCGTCCGTAATGATCTCTAATGGAATGTCGAATCTGGAAAAGATATTAGATTCTAGGAAAGAAATTACCTGCTCATCCTGTGTGTGTCTAAGAGGGACGACCTCGGTCCACTTGGTAAAGTAATCGGTGGTTGTCAAAATAAATATATGCCATGCATATGACAGAGGATTGATAGGACCAATAAAGTCTAGGCCCCGTTTAGAAAAAGGGAAATCCAGGAGGACGGGTTGTAAAGGCATGGCAGAAAGGTGTTCTTTCCCAGCAAATTTATGGCACTTATCACAAGATATTTTAAATTTATAAGAATCGTGGAATATATTAGGCCAATAGTAACCATTTATTATGATTTTAAAAGAAATAGCCTTAGCATAAAAATGGCCACCAATGTGAATGACAGAAGCTGATGATCCATGAATTTTGTGTAACAATTTATGTGTTTCTTCATCATTTACACATCGAAGTAACAAACCATCAGCAGACCTTCTAAACAAAAATTATCCTAAAATGATATACTTGGAATTCCAGGCAGAGTCTCCTTCTTTGGTGAGGATCCATCTCATCTGGACACTTTTGATACTGCAAATAATACACCAAATTTTTATACCAAAGATGTTCAAATATAACAAGATTTTCATTCTCAATATAAAACAGAGTTGAAAGAGGATTATCTTGATCATCAAGTTCTTCACTTGGTTCAAGATGTTGAGGTAAGTGAAGAGATAGGTCTCATCCCTTGATTGTCATTGAATTCATGATCGTCAAATCATGCTCCTGAATTTTGGCAAGCTAATGTGCAAGTTTTACTGAAAGATAAGTTTGTGAAAGCAGAAACTTGACAGTAGGAAAAGGGACTCTTACATGTGTATGTTTTCCTAAAATAAAGTGGTGAAGCTTTTATATAGCACTAATAAGAGAAAAAGAGTGTTTCTCAATATAAGAGTACTTGATTTCATCATCTGATAAACTATGGATCGTGTAAGTTACAAGTTTTTCATTGTTTTGGTCATCACTTTGTAAGAGGATAGTAGAAATTTCTTCCTTGGTGGCATTGGTATATATGATAAAATCTTTCTCAAAATCCAGTTTTGCCAGAATCTGTGTGGAACTAATTGCTTTCTTAATCCTAAGGAAACATTTTCAACGTCATATGTGCAAGAAAAATAACGATCTTTCTTCAGAAGATTATGGATTGGTTTAACCATGACAACAAAATCAGGAACAAACCTACGAGAAAAATTAATAATTCCCATGAAAGCTTGAACTTCTTTCTTGGAAGTGGGGGTAGGAAGGTTTAGAATCGCAGTAATCCTTACGGTATCAATGCTTATTCTTGAATCGGAAATAATATGACCGAGGAGTTTTCTCTTTGTGACACTGAAAATAGATTTGGAAGGATTTAAAGAAATGCCAAATTTTCTGCAACACATAACAACTTTTCTAAGATGACCAAAATGATCCAACCAGTTCTTTGAATAAATAGTCAAATCATCAAGATAAACTTGGATAATCTTACCGATTAGATCGTCAAAAGCTATATGCATATCTCTTTGAAAAGTGGCACCTGCATTAGACAATCCAAAAGGCATGTGTTTATAAGAAAAGGTGCCCCAACATGCAGAAAAAGTGGTTTTATACCTATCGGTCCTTTTTACCTTGACTTGATTATATCCAGAAAAAGCATCAAGTAAGGACATCATTTGTGACCCTGCAACCTGTTGTAAAATCATTTCCATATTAAGAAGTGGGAAATGGTATTTGACACTCGCTCTATTCAACGCATGGAAATCGACACATAATCTGATCTGGTCAGTAGTCTTCCGAACGGACCAGATTTGAAACCCACTCAGAATACTTAACCAGAAAGATTATATTATCTTTTAATAATTTTTCCAATTATTTTTTAATAGTAGCTTCGAGTGCATGATTAATAGGTCTTTGTTTTTTTCTAACTGGTTTTACCCCTTCCTTTATAGGAATGGCATGTTGTATAAGAGCAAGATCAAAACCACGAAGATCCTCGTATGACCATCCAAAAACATCTTGAAATTCATGGAGTAGCTCGGTGAATTTCTTTTTTTCTTTATCAGAACATAGGGCACCTAGTTTAATGATCTTTGGAGATTCGAGTGTCCAAATATTCAAGGAAATGGCATCACCCACTTTCCTTTTCAACTCCTCTTCCTTATGAGTTTCTTTGTTGCCTACATCACTTGACGAAAATGAACTTTCGAGAGGAGTCAAGCCTTTAGGAAAATTTTCATCTTCCACAGATATGATTTCCTTGGACTTAAGCGGTTCATTTTGTATCAAAGCGCAAATTCCTTCATCATTCAGGAAAACCTTCCATGATTCTATGTTATCATGGATGTGAGGATGATATAGAGATTGGAACATACAATTAGGTCTTTGAGGTAAAATTTGTTCGATAGGAGATGTTGCAAACACAACTAACCTATTACCCATTGAATTAAGTTCCCTCTTAACATGAGTGATGTTAAATGATACAAGATTTGAAATGAGCATCCAAACAACTTGGGTATATCATTTAAGCAACTTGTTGCTTGGTGAATAAATCTTACGTACAAGGTTCACAACAAGTTCAAAATCACCAAAAACTGTAAGGTGGCCACAACCAAGGTTATATGGATTTTCGATGCCTAACAATAAGGCCTCAAACTCAATGACATTGTTTGTGCAAGAAAATTCTAACCTATAAGAAAAATTGTGTATTTTACCTATAAGAGAATATAGAATGATGTCGGCCCCATTACCTTCATTTGAGCATGATCCATCGAAATGCATGTGCCACATGCCATCGTCAAAATCAATTAGTTCAAGCATAGTGTCACCCTCATCAGCGAAGATAGAGTACACCCTCAAATATTCTTCGATATAATTTACATTGGGTTGGGGAATGCTCTCTATATATGGTGAAATTCTTCCTTCCCTAAGAACTATAATGTTCTTTCCATTACAAGGGACAAACAAATGTGTTCCGTCAAGTGAAAGATATCCACTCGTTAAGGATTGTTAGTCTCTTCCTAAAATAATTGAATAGTTACTCAATCACATATCAATTACTTGGATGTTGATATTTTTTCTTATCTCGAGATGTGTGCATAGAACTAAGGTTACATATTTGATTTCACCTATAGTTGATTGTTACAAATTGTTATAAGATAGCATGCTGCTAGAATTTTCATTACTGCATGATAAGCCAAACTCTTCCATGATAATTTTTTACATTACACTTCGACCAGACTCGCCATCGATTAGGCAACAATGAGCTATTTTGTCCATAAATTTTATAGAAATATAAAAAGGGGGAGTTTTACAGGGTTCCTAAAATTATTTACACCTATTTTATTTACAGTTGAATCCTCTTCTTTTGACTCTTCAAATAGATTGGCTATGGTAGAAATTTTACCTTCCATAAAAAATTTTAGATTCTTTTGTTGTTCTGGGATGGAAACCATGTCCAAAAGAGTAGCATCAGCTTAGATATTAGCCAACTGATTAAGGATATTATATTTAGAAGAGGGAAGAGGAGAAGGCACTCCTTGATTATCGTGAGTTCTCACAGTTTGTGTATCAACACCTTGAAAAGATGAGCTTGGGGTAGAAGAAGTATGAGGAGGGTCATATTTTCCCTTGGTATTGTAAGATTTATTCCTGGTATTGATTACCATAACATCTTCTGGTTCAACCCAATCTAAAACAACAATTGTGGTATCGGGCCTTTTTCCAAAGATCTTATCTCTAGTATTTTTCTTAACTTCGCGAGTACTTTCTTCATGATTTTCTTCAAAGAAGTTACACCAACTGCAAGACATAATGGCCTTTGGCTAAAAAGTATTTTCATTATTATTCCTAAAAGGTGCTAAGAAATAAGAAGATGCCCCAGGGGCAGAGGAAGAGGCATTTACTTTTCGTTCGTAGGCTATCATCCTATTATTCATATCTTTCACGAGTTGTAGGAAGGAAGACATATTTTTTTGCTTGATCAAGTCTCCCTTGGGGAGACCCGTTCTTTCGAGTTGCTTCTCATATTCTAGGAAAGTATGATGAGCGGAACCAAGATTGTCAATATCCTTCTCTTCAAGTCTATGACGATAAGGAGAAGGTAATGTATTATAATAATGCATGAAAGTAGACCCATTTTGAGGGCGGATTAGTTCAGGGATTTGATTATATAATTTGGTGAACCGAAGGTTAAAATAATTAATGATTTCACCATCTTTATAAGAAATGTTGTTGTATTCCCTTAACTTCTCAACCAGACTCTTAGACTATCCATAAGTGGACTTGAAGCAATAAACCAATTCTTCCCATGTGAAAAGAATTTTGGGAGGGAGATAAAAAAATATGTTGTAGCTTTCCCTTCGAGAGAGTTGACAAATAGATGCATGCAAGTGTCATTATCATTAGACCTGATATTATGACAAGCATTAGAAAATGCTACTAGGTGTTTGTTTGTAGTAACGGTATTATTTTCTGAAAACCTAGGGAAATGCTCCTTGAACTTTGGTAATGGGTGAGTAGAAGGTGCCAAATTCAAGGGAGAATATGTGTTCCATGGGATGGTCATAGCATCTACCTCAAATTGGAAAAGCCCATATTTCCTTATAACTTTAGTAGGATTGGTAGTGGATTGAATAGGAACTTGATGACTGTATATACTACCAAACACTGACGAAGCAGAAGGCTGCGAGGAGGAGGCACCTCTGGTTCCATTACCACTACCCACATATTTCATGTTGAAGGTGATAGGTATGGGTGATGAAGGTGAACTAGAATAATTCGATAAAGTTCGCCTTAGAGAAATTTCTTGTGTTGATAAAAAAATTTCCCTCCTTCATATTTCAAAAATAGGAGTAGCTTCAATCATCTTCTCCTTCGAGAGATACGAGGATTATAGGACATGAAAAGAAATACCAAAGAGGTAGGAAAGTGGAGGTTACTATTGATTTCTGGGTTGCCTTTGCATGGCTTCCCGACGTTCACGGATACTTATGTCCCTTTCGATTACTTCCCAGGAATGTTCAAGTTCAACACAAGTACTAGCAGTTTCTAAAATAATGTTGAACAAGGTCAATGCGATGTTAGTTTGGTCGTGAAGACTGTTTCCAATACTGGGTTGTCTTGTAATAGGTATTGTCATGGAAAAAACAGTTAAGGAGTACAGACAAATCAGAAAAATTAAATATAGTTGTGATACAATCAACCAAAGAGATATGGAAGATCTCCCCAGTATGGTCACCAAATAAATGTTGAGGAAAAGGTATGGAGAACCTTACTCAATAATTTTTAGATCTTGCTAGGCTAAGGCAAGATAGTTGGGAAATTTCACTCGGGGTTTATAGCCAAAGAAAAACAATCACTTAATCCACTTCCTTATATTTTTATCATCAGAATTGTTGGGTAGGAGATGTTACAAACACAACTAACTTATCAACCATTGAATTAAGTTCCCTCTTAACGTGAGTGATGTTAAATGATAATAGATTTGAAATGAGCATCCAAACATCTTGGGTATATCTTTTAAGCAACTTGTTGCTTAGCAAATAAATCTTACGTACAAGGTTCACAACAAGTTCAGAATCACCAAAAAATGTAAGGTGGCCACAACCAAGGTTATATGCATTTTAGATGCCTAACAGTAAGGCCTCAAACTCGGTGACATTGTTTGTGCAAGAAAATTATAACCTATAACAAAAATTGTGTATTTTACCTATCGGAGAATATAGAGTTATATCGGCCCCATTACCTTCGTTTGATCATGAGCCATCGAAATGCATGTGCCACATGCCATCATCAAAATCAGTTGGTTCAAGCATAGTGTCACCCTCATCAGCGAAGATAGAGTACACCCCCAAATATTCTTCAAGATAATTTACATTGGGTTGGGGAACACTCTCTATATATGGTGAAATTCTTCCTTCCCTAAGGACTATAATGTTCTTTCCGTTCTGAGGGATGGAAAAATGTGTTTCATCAAGTGAAAGATATCCACCCGTTAAGGATTGCTTGTCTCTTCCTAAAATAATTGAATAGTTACTCACTGACATATCAATTGCTTGGATGCTGAGAGTTGTTCTTATCTCAAGATGTGCGCACATAACTAAGGTTCCATCTTTGATTTCACCTATAGTTGATTGCTACAAATTTTTATAAGAGATCATGCTTCTAGAATTTTCATTAGTGCATGATAAGCCAAGCTCTTCCATGATCATTTTTTACATTACACTTGGACCAGACCCGCCATCGATTAGGAAACAATGAGCTATTTTGTCCATAATTTTAACAGAAATATAAAAAGGGGGGTTTTTTACAAGGTTCCTAAAATTATTTACACCTATTTTATTTACAATTGAATCCTCTTCTTTTGACTCTTCAAATAGATTGGCTATGGTAGAAATTTTACCTTCCATAAAGTTTTTGAGATGCTTTTGTTATTCTAGGATGGAAACCATGTCCAAAAGAGTAGCATTGGCTTTGATATTAGCGAATTGATTAAGGATGTTATATTTAGAAGACAGAAGAGGAGAAGGCATTCCTTGATTATCGGGAGTTCTGACAGTTTGTGTATCAACACCTTGAGAAGATGAGCTTGGGGTAGAATAAGTATGAGAAGGCTCATATTTTCCCTTGGAATTGTAAGATTTATTCCTGGTATTGATTACCATAACATATTTTGGTTCAACCCAATCTAAAACAACAATTGTGGTATCAGGCCTTTTTCCAAAGATCTTATCTCTGGCATTTTTCTTAACTTCGCAAGTACTTTCTTCATGATTTTCTTCACATAAATTACACTAACTGCGAGACATAATGGCCTTTGGCTGAAAAATATTTTCATTATTATTCCTAAAAGGCGCTAAGGAAGAAGAATATGCCCCAGGGGCAGAGGAAGAGGCATTTCCTTTTTGCTCGTAGGCTATCATCCTATTATTCATATCTTGCACGAGTTGTAGGAAGGAAGAAATATTTGTTTTCTTGACAAAGTCTCCCTTGGGGAGACCCATTCTTTCGATTTTCTCCTCATATTCTAGACAAGTATGAAGAGAAAAACCAAGATTGTCAATATCCTTCTCTTCAAGTCTATGACGATAAGGAGAAGGTAATGCATTATAAAAATGCATGAAAGCAGCCTAATTTTGAGGGTGGATTAGTTCATGGATTTGATTATATAATTTGGTGAACCGAAGGTTAAAAGACTTAATGGTTTCACCATATTTATAGGCAATGTTGTTGTATTCCCTTAAATACTCAACCAGACTCTTGGACTGTCCATAAGTGGACTTGAACCAATAAACCAATAAACCAATAAGTGGAGTTAAAAAATAGACTCATGCAAGTGTCGTTATCGTTAGCCCCGATATTATGAAAAACAATAAAAAATGCTACTAGGTGCTTGTGTGTAGTAATGGTATTATTTCCCGAAAAACTAGGTAAATGCTCCTTGAACTTTGGTAATGGGTGAGTAGAAGGTGTCAAATTCAAGGGAGAAGATACTTGCCATGGGGTGGTCGTAGCATCTTCCTCAAATTGGAAAAGCCCATATTTCTTTATAACTTTAGTAGGATTGGTAGTGGATTGAATAGGGACTTGATGACTGTATATACTACCAATCACTGACGAAGTAGAAGGCTGCGAGGAGAAGGCACCTCCGTTTCCACTACCACTACCTGCAGATGTCATGCTGAAGGTGATAGTTATGGGTGATGAAGGTGAACTAGAAGAATCTGATAAAGTTCGCCTTAGAGCACTTTCTTGTGTTGATAAAACAATTTTCCTCCTTCATATTTAAAAAATAGGAGTAGCTTTAGGGGACAATCCTCTTCTCCTTCAAGAGATACGAGGATTATAGGACATGAAAAGAAAGACCAAAGAGGTAAGAAAGGAAATGTTACTATTGATTTTTGGGTTTCCTTTGCATGGCTTCCTAACGTTCACGGATACTTATGTCCCTTTCGATTACTTCCCAGGAACGTTCAAGTTCAGTGCGGGTACTAGCAGTTTCTAAAATAGTGTTGAACAAGGTCAATGTAAAGTTAGTTTGGTCGTCAAGACCGTTTCCAATATTAGGTTGTCTTGTGACATGTATTGTCATGGAAAAAAAATTTAAGGAGTACAAACAAATCAGAAAAACTAAATATAGTCGTGATACAATCAACCAGAGAGATATGGAAGATATCCCCAGCATGGTTACCAAATAAATGTTGAGGAAAAGGTATGGAGAACCTTACTCAAGCATTTTCGGATCTTTCCAGGCTAAGGCAAGATAGTTGGTGTTATCACTCCAAGAAACCCTTTGTGGTTGCAGACCAAAGGTGCTTGGTAACTTAAGAAAGTATAAATAATGAAAGGTTGGATCAATGGGATAACAGAAAGTAACTAATGAGAAGACAACTCATAATGTAATCAAATGAAACAGTGCTCTCCAAGATTGGTTAAACAGTAAAATAGCTTTCAGTGGGTGAAGAAAAGATTGTTCATAAACCAGTACAAAGTAGGGTCTAATAAACAACTAAGAAACTG
>JASDQU010229203.1:3152-14378 GCA_032191745.1 Picea mariana | reverse complement strand
CATTGCATTGATTAGGAATTTTGCATCTTGGTATTGTTTCTATGACATAAAGTCCTCCTTTCACATAAAGTAAGGATGGTTTAGTATATTTGTTTTTGTTTGTTTCGAAGTATATCATTTATTAAATCCGAGGAATATCATTGTCTTAACATATTCCATTTCATTGACTAGGAAAACAAATCACAATAGCTAATTTAAAATTATCATTATGTCAGGAAAAACAAATGTGTGTTTTTAATAGAATATTTATATTCTATTGATGTGATAGAATATTTTTCACTATGGTATTGATAGATATGGGAGGTTTGGTGTCATATATTTTTATGTGATATTTATAATTCTTGTAATTCTTGGTACCACACTAATATTTCCTTATAATATCCTTCGGTTATACATGACCTCAAGCACCGGCTAGGTTTTGATGCCTTGCACTTGTACAAGCCCTGACAACCTCAGATTCCCTCTGCTCACATTCGTTGTAACTTCGCATGTCTCTACCCCTGACACAACAGTATGACCACAGAGGGAGGGGTGAAAAACCCCTCTTATCGAAACATTACAGCAAACGAACGATGATGGACGGGCCAAGCAACCTCCCTTTGAACCTCTATCGCACCTTCGTGGTCAGTTCTTGTACGATGAGCAGGCACAAAAAAATGAAACAGGCATGGATGCAGAGTCGTCACATCCAAAATCCTCTCGCATCTGGGTTCCAGATAAATGCATCCCCCATGCACCAATAGCACCAAAATATGTGATCAAATCCACTAGAGTTGGAGAGCACACCCAATTTATGAAGGACCATGCTATGATCGGAAACATTTTAGGGCTTTGGCCCTCGGAAAAAGACCTCACTCGATGGATAAAAACCTAGTGGAATCCAAAAGGGGACTACGAGCTCCAGCTAAGCTCGAAGGGATTCTTCACAGTCATCTTTTATAACCTGGAGGACAAGGATCATTTTTTAGAACGGCCCCTACTTCTACAAATCCGCAGGTATGTACCTACACTTTTGGACAGATCGCTTCAGCCCAAAAAAGGAATACTTTTCCTTCACTCGATTTTGGATCCACCTCTACTCCTTACCCCAAGAGTTCTAGTTGGAAGAAATCTTAACAGGCATTGGAAACACACTAGGCAGGCATGTCAAATATTTAGAAGCTACCAGGCATAGGAGGTACATATCATATGCCCATATCTATGTCTACATGAACATCTCTAAAGCCCTAATTGACTTGGTTACTTTGGAATATCAAGATGAAGAATGGACACAAACCATTGACTACGAACATATCCCATTTAGATATAGAAAATGCCACGAACATGGGAACCTCTTCAAGGACTACCCTCTCAATGCTCCAACAAAACTAGTTGTTGAATAGAAACAAAAGGATGGCTTTACCGAAGTCATTAACTGGAAGAAGCATGCTTAGAAAAAACCCAACCAAAGTAGTGGGTGCAGAATCTTCAGCAGCAACACCTTCGACACCCTCAACAATCTTCCAGAAGCTGAAGAGGTTGAGAACCCCCATAATTCCATGGACCAGCAAATCAACAAAGGTAAAGAGACACAAAACCCAAATCCAAATCCTAAGAAAACTAGAAATATGGATCCCCAATCCTAGGAAAAAACTGCCACAAATGTAGAAGATGAAGAAGACACCCCGATGCAAATGGATGAGTAAGAACTAGCAGACATATATCTAGACAAGCTAGAGGAAGCCCTCAACAAACAGGATCTGAAAACCTTACCAGAAGAGAAATTGAAGAAGGTCCACAAGGTTTTCCTAGACTCCACTATTGGGGCTACCTCTTGGCCTAGAGTCATCCCAGACCCAAATCCAAACCCCAAAAGAAATCCCAAAGAAGGATAAAGACGAGGATGTAAATCAACACAACAATTGATAAAGGAAGCGGGAAACTATTTGATCAACTCGGTTCAGATACATCGTCTACCAGAGAAATTTTTCTCTCAACCATCCAACCCTTAATGATGAAGATCATCACCTGGAATATTAGGGGCCTGAATGGGAGATCCAAATAGAGGATCCTCTACAACTACATAAAATTTGAGGATCCAAATATTCTTATGTTACAAGAAACCAAATGTGTCGAAAACATGGTTGAGGAGATTTTCAAGAGGTGTTGACATACATGTGATTATATCTACACAGACTCAAAGGGAGCAGCTAGAGGTCTAGCCATCCTATAGAACCCATCCACAGTCATTATTGATCAGGCTCTCTGCATGGTAAGTACCCTTACCGGGCATTATCAATCCATTGGTTCCAACAAATATGGAGTGATCACCAATGCATATGGCCCTCAAAGTAGCCAAGAGAAGGATCTCTTCCTCAACAGCCTATCCTATCTTGGGATGCTTGTCAGTCATAAGCGGTGGATAGTGGGAGGATATCTTAACATCATACTCACTCTAGAAGAAAAAATAGGAGGCAAGAAACTTCTTGACCAGGATAGTCTCAAGCTCATAAACCTCATCGAGTGCCTCAAATTAGTGGACATTGAAACAAACAATGGCTCCTTTACCTGGTCCAATAAGCGTTCAGGCCCTCAGAAAATTGCCTTCAGGCTGGATCACTTCTTAATTTCTGAAACCTTAATGTTGTAAGGACCAATGGTAGAAGCAACTATCCTACCCAAATCTAGCTCAGATCACTGGCCAGTTCAACTTTGGCTAGATACAATTTCCACCCCTAAATTCAAACCTTTCTGGTTTAAAATATTCTAGCTAACTCATCCATATTTCCATGAATTATCCCGAGTCTGGTGGGAAAAAGCATAGATTCAGCATGGAAATAAGATGTACATATTCCAGCAACAGTTAAAAATTTTCAAACAAAAGCTCCGTCAGTGGAACAAGGACGTCTTTGGTAACATCTTTCAAGATCAGAAATCTCTAGAGAAGAGACTTGAGGAAATATAGCGCGCAATAATTCTAATAGGTTACATGGAGGACTAGCAACAGGAGGAGGAGAGCCTAAAAACGAAACTTGAATACCAACACAAGCAGGAGGAAACCCTATGGAAACAGAAGTCTCGAATCCAATGGCTCAAGGAAGGAGAAAATAATACAAAATTCTTCCATCACTCCATGATCCATAAGGCCTTCATCAACCGTATCACAAAACTTGAGGATGCACAAGGTAACAATATTCTTAATCATGATGAAATTTCCTCAAAGTATATTAATTGTTATAAGAATATGCTTTCAAAGTCCGACACCGATAGAACTCCGGCTATAAATCATATCACTCAACATATTCCTTCCATGATAACCCTGAAACAGAACCAAGCCCTTATGAGACCTATAACACAGGAAGAAGTGGATCATGTAATTAAGGATATGCCTTTGGGAAAAGCGTCGAGACCTTATGGCTTCACCACAAAATTCTTCCATTTTTGTTGGCCTATGATCCATGAAGAGGTTTAGAAACTAATTGAGGAATCTCATGCTTCTGTCAAAGTCCACCCTACTCTAAACGCCACTTTTCTTACCATGATTCCCAAGGAGGAATGAGTCACCAATTCGAAGAACTTCAGGAAAATTGCGCTCTGTAACATAATCTACAAAATCCTCTCCAAGGTCATTGCAATGTGACTCAAGCCAATCCTCCCTTTCATCATCTTCGAAGAACAATCTCGATATGTGGAGGGAAGGAAGATAATGGATAGTGTCATTTTGGTTCATGAATTCATCCATTCACTCAAGAACATCAACACCCTAGGTATGTTAATCAAACTCGACCTCTCAAAATATTTCGATCTCTTAAGTTGGCACTACATGAAATCCCTACTATTAGCCTTCGGTTTTAGCAGTGACTGGGTTTCCTGGGTAATGCATCTCATCTCCTCTGTTTTTTTATCCATCCTTTTCAACGGAGTCCCCCCTCAACCATTCTCACCCACCCGAGGTATTTGGAAAGGAGACCCCCTTTCCCCTTTTCTTTTTGTCATCATGGTAGAAGGTCTAGGTCATTATATCAAAGCCTCTATTCTTGATGGCTCCCTCCAAGGCCTCCATCTGCACGAGCTACAATCGCTTGTCTCTCATGTCCATTTTGTAGACGACACCATGCTCCTGAACTCTCCCACAACTCAGGAAGACAGCAAACTCAGGACTATTCTCAATGATTTCAGTGAAGCCTCTGGAACCTCCTTCAATTTGGACAAATCTCATCTTTTCTTCTTTAACGGCCCCCCAACAATTCAACTTCACATCTCATGTCTGCTTGAAATACCAATTTTCTCCCTTCCATCACATTATTTGGGTCTCCCCCTTTTGGATTCAGCAACACAAAATATCTCTTAGGACTCCCTTCTCCTCTCCATCTCAAATATCATCAACAACTAGACATTCAGATCCCTCAACCTCCTAGCTAGACTTATCCTCCTTAAATCGGTGCTTCAATCTATCCCTGCCTATATTTTCTCAGCCTTGGCATCTCCGCAAAATGTTATCAAAATTATAATAACCCTACAACGGAATTTCCTCTGGCATGGACATGACCCCAATAAAAAATGGTCCCTGGTTTGTTGGGACAGAGTGTGCAAATTGAAATCTATGGGGGGACTAGGTCTCCGGGACCCAGGTAAGATAAGCAACACCACGGGGGAAAATATTTGGTGGCATTGGCTCAAATATCCAAGAGAATTATGGGCCAAACATTGGAAACAAAAATATACTCCAAACATCCCTCAAGCTCAAATCATTCAGTTGATGGGTCAGATCCAAGGCTCTAACATATGGAACACAACCTGGAAAAATCGACCACTAATGCAAGCTCATGCCTTCTGGGAAATTAGGAATGGTCAGAGTGTCATGTTTTGGACAGATTATTGGCAAGAACTTTCCCCATTGCAATCAAAGGAAAATATATTCCCCTACCAAGTACAAACAGATTGGAAGAAACGCAAAGTAGTTGACCTCTGGCTAGATGTCCCTCTTCACCCTCCCTGGCATAGTTCGAAAGTCTCCCCACAAGACCTACAAGTGTCAACAGACTGTGATATACAACCTTGGAAATAAACGGTAAGAGAAAGAAATATTTGTATAAGTGAGGATCCATATATTGTCAGATGGGGGCACAATCCCAATGGAACGCTCACACTCAAAGAGGGATACCATCTACAGGAAAAATTCCATAATCAACCGAAATAAATCCTTTGGAACATAATATGGAGATCCAATCTCTGGCCAAAAGTATCCACCTTTCTCTAGCTTCCTGTTCAAAATAAAATCTTAACCTGGGATAATATAAGGCGGGGGGGGTTCATAGGACCCTCAATTTTCCAACTTTGTCAGCAGAAGGAAGAGACAATGGAGCACATTCTCAATCAATGTCCTTTCAGTGGACTAATCTCGGATCAGGAATCTCAACAAATTAGAAGATCCGGAAGAGAAATAAATAGCATCATAAACACCATCAGAAAATGGGGAAATGGGTCCTTCCAAAGCCCTATATTGAAGAGAGTATGGAAAATCCTTCCAGGTTTCATTGTTTGACTACTTTGGAAAGAAAGGAATAGATGAATTTTCCACTCCCATGCCTCCCCCCCAATCTCCTTTGGTCCACTATCCTCAAACATATTCAGGACATAGTTCATGCCCAATCCTAGACCCAGGATGACTTTCCCTCAAAACCCCTAGAGATCTCAATTCTGGCAACCTAGCTGCCATAACTTCCCTTGATTCATTATGGAACTCAACCCCGCAAAGCTTCGTCTCGGTCTAGTTCCCACTCTTGGTCTCCCCCACCCCAAGGATTCTATAAAGTTAACTTTGATGGGGCCTCCAAAGGAAATCATGTCATAGAAGGATATGGAGTAGTCATCAAGGATAGTCTAGGACATCTTCAGTACCTTCTAGTCGAGCATCTAGGATATGACACAAAAAATTCAACAGAATTGTGGGTCGTTGTCAGAGGAATCCCAATGGCAGTGAATGTAGGACTTACTCGCCTTATAATTGAATGGGGACTCTAAAGTAATCATTAACCTTGCAGCCAAAATTCTCAATGGCAATGATCCAGAAAATATTACTCCCAGTGGGCGTCTTTTGGGCCCCTTAAATAGCTTGAAACCCCTTCTTCAACCTTCTCTCACGTTAATCAATTCTCACATCCGACGGGAAGCCAACCAGGTTGTTGACAGACTAGAAAATTAAGGTGTCACCTCTCCTTTGCTCGACACCTTCATCAATACAAGACAAACTCAGGACACACAGTTGTTGCTTCACTGCAAGGAATTGGCTCTCCAGGAAATTCTATCCCCAGATGGGGTGACATATGGCCAAAGAAGTAAAGGGGGCATGCAAGCAGCTAGGGGATTTATTACCCCCAGTCGTCGCCCATACCCCCACACCATCTGAATAACAAGCCTTAACACCGCACTTATGGTAGTGTGTTGTGATACCTCTGTGAAGTTAATGGCTATACATGCAAACTAGCTCTGGAGTACTGAAGCGATTACTCGTCCTCGGGCTAATGTCACTTTGGCAATCATGGCGCCTCCCACTAGCATTCAATTGACCGCTATGAAGGTTAGAGCTCCTGGGAATTATGTCATTTACCATTTTTAGTTGGCTCTCTGGTTCTCTATGTCTCCTATGTATTCATGTTGTGGACCTTATCCCATCGCCTCCTAGCAACTGTTGGTCACCTCTCTCAGCCTCCTTTTCACCAGCGTGACTCATCTAGCCTAGTTTCCGCTGCTCCATACTCGTTGCTTTCCTTCAATCATGCTCGGAGAGCGCGGAAAACCCAAAAGGGGACCATTGTATTATAGTTTCATCACAAGGTGCGGCCTCCCTGATCCTTCACAGTCTTTCCCTCCAACCATCTCCCTTGGAAGAGGCCAGCTTTGAACTGAGACTCCCCTACCCTCCCCTCATGCCCAGAACTTTCCTCCACCCCTTTCTCAAAATATGTATGATACGGGAAGTTGCCTGGTGGAAGAAGAAGTTCCTCCTCTTGGGTTGCAGCCCTTGGAAACCCCTCTCGACCCTAGCATCATCACCAAACCCCCAGCTTGGCCTATGAAGCAAGGAAGTTGCCTGGTGGATGTAGAAATCCCCCCCAGCTGACTTGCAAAGTGGATCGCCAGGAACTCTAGCTCTGGGCGGGACAAGGAAGGAACTCCACTAGAGGATTTAGATATAGATCCAACTCTTCTTGCGAAAGAGGAGGGGAAAATGAGCATCATATTCCCAATCCTTACTGCTTTTCAGACAATCACTTGCAACTAATATTTGATATGCGGCGAAGTCTGGAGGATCAAACTCAGAATCAACGCAGTCTCAGTCGACGCATGGACCTCTTGTTCGATGCCTTGTTAGACATTCTGGAGAAGACTCATTTTCCGACCTCCGGACAAAGGTTCTTCTTCACCTACAACACCGATGGACGTCGAGGTTTACCAAATTTCTAACTTCTCTCTCTGTTTACATCTCAGGATTCGGCTACAACTTTTTTTAGTTTTGTTAAATTTCGTGATCTATAGCTACAGCCATGATGGCCATGTTCTCTGATGCATGACACTAGACATGTATTATGTAAGTAATATGGCAACTGTCAAGTTGAACTCTGAAAAATTCGGTTATAATTTCCAAATATTTCTGCTAACCACTTGTTCTAGTTTTCCTGATATGATAGAACAGGTGACAAACAAAAAACAAAGTACTTTTTTGAAGTTCTTAAGATAATATATTTTTCTCTTTTATTAAAAAAATTAATAATAATAATAATAAATAAAAAATAAACCTTATAATGAGAATTTGCTCTAAATTAGTATTATTCTCCATGAACATTGCTATACATCAATGTACATAAATTGATATACCATGTTAGGTTAAAATTATTTCAATGTAACATTACGATATGACATTATGACTAGCAAGTAATGCATGACTTTTAATTATAACCAATTAAATCATAAGCAATTTGACACTTTGGGAGATTTAGTTTCTAAGAAACATCAAAACGAACTACCCACGACTTGTTTGGTAAAGAAGTTTTATCAAACAATTTATATGCAAACTATTGCATTCTCACACTATTACCATGAATACCATATTATTAACATTAGAATAATAAAAAAACGCATAACATGTGATATGAAGTAAAACTCATAACATATGATATGAAGTATTCTTGTGTAACTATAAAATCATGTGCATGTGAAAGGAAGAGAGATCTACCAAACCCGACAGTTGAAAGTATGTGCATACTCCAAATTCCCTACTATTACCAACTTTCATGATGTCAACCAATTTCATATGCACAAATTTTGTTTGAATGTAAACACTTTTATTTATAACTCTAACAAAATGTTTCCTTTAACTAATAATATAAATAATAAATATGTATATTAAATATTTTATAAAAACAAAAAGTTATATAACAACTAAAACCTTTCATCTCAGTTCATTGTGAAAATGAAAAAATTGGAAAGGCTCATTGTGAAAATGAAAACTAACACTCTTAATGAAATTTATGACACTCATTTGAACAGTCTAGAACAACTAGGACCATTTGGATGGAATCAAAGGTATTGAACCATAAGATAAAAACTTCCATTAACCAATCACACAATAACATTAAAAGTAATACATTGGGCATATAATGTACTTAAATAATATTAATATAACTCCAATAGCCAACAAGATGAAACCCCACTTCAAGTAGGGGTCATCTTGAAGGTAGGCCCATGAGAATTTGATATAAATGGGAAAGTAACTTTCCCTTTGATAATACAAAGCCAACAACTTGGATAAGATCAAGGGTATGGAATGATAAAACCCACTAGGTGGGTCTTGCATATTAGAGATAAAACATAAGGGTTGTGGATAAATATAAAACATAAAGGCTGTGGATAAATATAAAACATGATGAGGATTATGATTATATAATGTCACTTCTAGAAATGTAATATTGCATAGGTAAAGTTGTGCCCTCCTTGACTTTGTAGCCATATTATAAAGTTGAAAAATATTAACTACTCCAACTTGATAGATGATATAAAATTATTGAAAAAGTTCTATTACAAAATTTTAACCATATTTGAATGATTCGTTGTCATCAACTATTTGAAAAACTTAATATTGTATGAATTTTGAACGACCATTTTTATTATAAAAATGGTATATTTTTTGTTTAAAATTATTGAAAAAGTTCTATTACAAAATTTTAACCATATTTGAATGATTCGTTGTCATCAACTATTTGAAAAACTTAATATTGTATGAATTTTGAACGACCATTTTTATTATAAAAATGGTATATTTTTTGTTTTTATGTTGTGAGGGGGAGTGGTTTTATGTCTTATGATAAGGGGAGTGGTTCTATAAACTATATTTCCTAGCCTAAGGTCATAGGCAACATGAATTATATATAAATATATTAAAGAAATATTTTTATTTTTTTTTAAATTTCATTAATATTATAATTTTAAAAAATAAATATTACATAGATTATTCAACTTAACTCATCACTATTAATCAAGGAAAATTATATCACTTAAAATTATTTACTGGTTATATAGATTATTCAATTTAACTCATCATTATTAACCTATTTCCTTATGTTCAAGGAAGATGAGCTTTTGGTCAATCAAAAGTAATTTTAGGTCTTACTCCAAGACCAAAGGGCAATTTCAACCTAAAAACTAATCGCAGAAAAGATAGTATCCCTTGTGGTCATCACTAAGGCTACCTCTAGTGAAGTCATGCGCTTTTTAGCAACATCTATCCTTAATCTCATACATGAAACCAAATATCACCCCTAATTACAACTTAATATCGTACCCAAAAAATTAAACAAACAAATGACTTAAAAATTAATACCCAATATATATATATATATATATATATATATATTAATATATTTTAAATTAATATTTATCCATATTAAAATTGGTGACGCGTGAGGAGCGAGAGGGCGAGTGGAGCGCGACCTAAGCAGAGATCAGCGCAGCGAGCAGGGGTCCCCCAACCATGGACGCTAGTGGGGGATCCGTCCCCACCTCTCCCCCTTTGCCAAAGATTGATGCCTTCAGGAAACTGGTGGCCGCGGCTTCCAAAAGACCGTCGTCAGTAGCACAATAGAAGTTCGTCAAGAAACTGGAATGCATCCCAAGCGTAGAACTGCCATTAGAAGAAACTTGTAGGTCGGCAATCAATCTGGCAGACAGAGGTCTTATCAGGCAATTTACCGGGCTCTGGACCTCTCCCAAATCCGTCGAAGCCTGGGTACAGAGGAGCTAGAGCCCGCTCATCTCAGAAGGGATAAAGAGTCACTTCATAGGGAAAGGTTACTTTGTTTTCGTCTTTGAAAACCTTGAAGATAAAAACCTCATTTTCAGAAACGGCCCATATTTCATGGGACCCCAAGGGCTAAATCTGAACAAATGGAACCCGGATTTCGATCCAGCTCAGGATGTGCCATCCGTTGTTCCAATGTGGTTTTGCCTACCACATCTCCCTTTGCACTGTTGGAACCAAAAATCACTGCATGCAATCGGCAACAAGCTCGGAAGGTAGATCGATCAAGCACCAAGGAAAGATCAATACGCATGCGCTCGGATCTGCGTGGAGGTGGATCTGGAAGTGGGATTACCAGAGACAATCAAACTTACAGCGGCAGATTGGACGCATATCCAGGAGCTAGACTATGAACAATTACCTTTCAAATGCCGGCACTGCCATGGATATGGCCACTTCGCAAGGCACTACAAAAAAAAGAATGCAGAGGAGAGTGAGAATGCGAAAACAAACCAGTGGATCACAGTTCAGAAAACAGGGACAGCAAGATCTAGAAACAAAGGAACAACGAAGAGTGACAACCCTGGGCAACTGGACCAAGAGCAACCTGACGGGGACCCCAATCCCACGCCGCAATCAGCAACGCAAGCAGAAAATCTCAATAAGGAAACAGAAGAACCAGATATAATTACGGAAAGCGGGGTACACCCAAAATCCCCCTCAAAAAGAAAAGACACTGGGGAACAAGGGAAAACGGCAGGATCCATGGAGGCAGCCCCCTCACCTTCATATGCAGACATAGCCAGAAAGAAAATGATGGAACCAGTAAGCTCCTCTGAGGATGAGATCTTAGAAAGACCAGCCAAAAGAGCAGGAAGGAAGTCCCGTAAAGAAGCTAGGGAGGAAGAGGCAGAAAGACAAAAGACCCAAGGAAGCCAACCCACCATAGA
>JASDQU010229199.1:1007-12795 GCA_032191745.1 Picea mariana | reverse complement strand
AGAAATTTCTTAAAAGCGCCAACCCGTTGGCGCACAAAAAACAAATTGCATCGTGTTTAAAATGAATACTTGGAAAGAATAACATACTTGTGCACAAATATTAGTTTAATTCGTAGTAATGACAAATCTTCTCTGGACTTCCAGACATTAATGACAATCTTAACGGTTCCTGTAGGATGAACTACTAGCATTAAAGCTTAATTATTTCATATATGGAAACAAGTACGAAGGCAGTGGTGATGGTGAATTGTGGCGAAGCACCGGCCAACCCGCGAAATCGATTCCAAGAAACACCTAAGTATGGAAAGCGGTCAGGCGGGTTACAAAAGAAAAAGGGCAGAAGATTTACCCAGGAGACGTGAAGGGTCGATGGTCATATTGCATCTCAGTGACAGATATCGGTCGTCAATTTGTATGTCGCGGAATTTCGACTATTGTTTGTGTGTAGGGGAACAGTGGAAGCGCAATGGCGAGAGGGCAATTTGTATATTGCTAAACTTGGGGTCCTGTATATAAAAGCATGAGACATTGGGAAAAAGGACCAAACAAATAGAAAGTGAAAGCATACGAGATGAAGAGGGGTTTGTTTGCAAATTTGTAAATCGTGGAAGTCTGGGTGCTAGTTGCAGGCGACAGAACAATGGAAACGCAATGTTAAACTCGCCTATGCAAGAACCCGCGTTTAAAAAAGGAAAAGCAGAGAGAAAAGAGAAAGTAGAAATTTTCGAGTAATACACATTAAATATGTACTATAAAGTATGAACATGAGATGTTATAGAGCATGTGTGGATCCTGCATTCCATACTTAGCCACTTTTTGGATCGCGGGTTCTCAGACTGGCAGGCTCTAAATTGGGCATCCATTTTTTGTGGCCTACAAATAGCATTCAGAATACTTAGCCACTTTTTGGATCGCGGGTTCTCAGACTGGCAGGCTCTAAATTGGGCATCCATTTTCTGTGGCCTACAAATAGCATTCAGAATTCCGCAATATACAAATTTGCCAGCAGACCTGCATGGTGGCTCACTCAAAATTGCACTCCTTTTGTTTTGTTTCATACAAACAATACTCAGAGTTCGGCAATATACAAATTGACAGATGGACTCCAGGGCTAGCGGCCTTGAACGTGTGAATGTCTACGGATGCTAATCCCTATTAACTATTGGAAATTATCTAAAGACATTCTTTTGAATACTAAATTATTAATATTAAATATTGATATTGTACAATTTAATTAGACAAGGAGGTTTGTACAATATGAAATAGGGAAGCGGTCGGTCAGTCGATTTGGTCATATAAAAGTAAGTGAAATATGAGTACATGAATCCGCCAACTTCCTTACCAAGAAATTTTCCGAAAAAAATGAGCAATACATAAAATCTATTTTTATAAAGTACGAACATGAGATTTTATAGAGCATGTATTGTTCCCGCATTCCATACTTAAGTCAATCTTTGGATCGCGGGTACTCAGGTTGGCGGGCTCAAAATCGGGCCTCTATTGTTCTATTAGCTACAAATAGCACCCAAGAGTTCTGCAATATACAAATTGACAGGCAAACTTGCGGGCTGGCTCGCTCAACATTGCATTTCTATTGTTTTGTGTCATTCAAACAACACTCAGAGTTCTGCCATATACAAATTCACAGATGGACTCCAGGTCTGGCGAGGCCAACCTTGCGATTGTTTATGGATGGTGATCCCTATGAACTATGTAACACTACCAAAAAACATTATTTTCAAAACTAAACTATTAATATTAAATATTAATATTGTACAATTTAATTACATAAAATTATAAAAGGATGTGAAATATCTTATTTCAAAGAAAAACCCACGTATTCGGAAACTTGTGTTCCAAAAAATTTGTATAATATGAAACGGGCAAGAGGTCGGTCAGGTTTTTGATATAAAAATGTGTGGAAATCTGAACACGTCTATCCATCAAGCTCCGCACCTACAAAATTTTGCAAGAAACGAGTTATACATACCAAATATGTACTTTTATAAAGAATGGGCATGAGATTTTATAGAGCATGTACGCAGCCCTCATTCCATACTTGGTCACTTTTTGGATCGCGGGTTCTCGAGCTGGTGGGCTCAAAATTGGGCCATTGTTGTTCCGTGCCCTACAAATATCACCCAGAGTTCTGGGATATACAAATTGACAAGCAAATTTGTGGACTATTTCAATTTTAGGGGCCGCGTGTTCATGTAATAGCACAATTGGACTTGGGCCAGTTTATATTTGTTTCTTACAATATCAAACGGAGAAGCAGTTGGTCGGGCTGGTGATCTAAAACTAATTTAAACCTGAAGCTGTAAATCCTCCAACTTCTGCAGGTAGAAGTTTTCCGAAAAACAATTAATACATACTAAGTATGAACTCTTACAAGGTATAGACATGACGTTTTTATAGAGCTTGTACGGATCCTGCATTTCATACTTGGCCACCTTTTTGATTGAGGGTTCTCGATCTGGTGGGCTCAAAGCTGGGCCTCTATTGCTATGTATCCTACAAATACAACCCAGAGTCTCGCGATATACAAATTGACAGCCGAACTTGCAGACTGGGTTTCTCAACATTGCAATTATATTGTTATGTGTCTTCTAAACAGCATTCGGANAATTTTAGGGGCCGCGTGTTCATGTAATAGCACAATTGGACTTGGGCCAGTTTATATTTGTTTCTTACAATATCAAACGGAGAAGCAGTTGGTCGAGCTGGTGATCTAAAACTAATTTAAACCTGAAGTTGTGAATCCTCCAACTTCTGCAGGTAGAAGTTTTCCGAAAAACAATTAATACATACTAAGTATGAACTCTTACAAGGTATAGACATGAGGTTTTTATAGAGCTTGTACGGATCCCGCATTTCATACTTGGCCACCTTTTCGATTGAGGGTTCTCGATCTGGTGGGCTCAAAGCTGGGCCTCTATTGCTATGTATCCTACAAATACAACCCAGAGTCTCGCGATATACAAATTGACAGCCGAACTTGCAGACTGGGTTGCTCAACATTGCAATTATATTGTTATGTGTCTTCTAAACAGCATTCGGAGGAAACAAGTAATACATAGTAAAAATGTACTTCTAAAAACTATGGACATGATATTTTATAGAGCATGTACAGATCCCTCATTCCATACTTAGCCACTATTTGGATGGCGGGTTCAAAATTGGCCCTCTATTGTTTCGTGCCCTACAAATAGCACCCACATTTCCGCGATATACAAATTGACAAGAGGACTTGCCAACTATTTGAATTTTAAGGGCCTCGTGTTCATGTCATAGCACAATTGTATGTGGGCCAGTTTATATTCGTTTATTACAATATCAAACGGGGAAGCGATCGGTCGGGCTGGCGATATAAAAGTAAGTGAAATCTGAAGTTGTGAATCCACCAACTTCTGCACCTACATGTTTTCTGAAAAATGAGTAATACATACTAAGTATGTACTCTTATAAACTATGGACATGAAATTTTTATAGAGCATGTACGGATCCACCATTCCATATTTAGCCACTTTTTTGGATCACGGGTTCTCAGGCTGGCGGGCTGAAAATTGGGTCTCTATTGTTCTATGTTCTACAAACAGCACCCACAATTCTGCGATATAAAAATTGACAAGCGAACCTGCAGGTTAGTTGGCTCAAAATTGCACTCGGAGTTCCGCGATATACAAATTCACAAATGGACTCGAGGGCTAGCGGGTTCAAGTTTTCCATTGTTTACGGATGGTAATCTCCCTATAAACTATCTAACATATCTAAAAACATTATTTTCAATACTAAATTATTAATATTAAATATTGATATTGCAAAATTTAATTAGACAAGAAAGTTTGTACAATTTGGTCGGGCGAGTGATATAAAATTTTTCCAACAAACAAGCAATACATAGTAAACATGTACTCTTATAAAGTATGGACATGAAATTTTATAGAGCATATACGGATCCCTCATTCCATACTTAGGCACTTTTTGGATCCCGGGTTCTCAGTCTGGCGTGCTCAAAATTGAGCCTCTATTGTTTTGTGTCCTACAAATAGCACCTAGACTTCTGCGATATACAAATTGACAGGCGGACTTGTGGGTTGGTTGGCTCAACATTGCACTTCTATTGTCCCATGTCCTCCAAACTGCACTCAGAGTTCCGCAACATACAAATCGATAGGACTCCACGACTGGCGGGTTCAAGATTGCAATTATTTATGGATGGTCATCCTATCTAACTTTATCTAAAAACATTATTTTCAAATACTAAATTATTAATATTAAATATTGATATTGTACAATTGAATTACATTAAATTATTAAAGGATGTTAAATCGCTTATTTTTAAAAAAATGAAGGAAACAAAAGAAAGTTTTTTTAAATTCTATCACTGCAAGCATAACAAGGACCAATTTGAATTTTAAGGGTCTCTTGTTCATATGATAGCACAATTGCAGTCCGCACAGTATATATTTGTTGATTTCAAATTATTCCAGGACATTAATTTTACCGAGTTCATCGATTAAGCAAAAATGTCAAAACAACGACCAATTTGAATTTTAAGGGGCTCTTGTTGATATGATAGCACAATTGCACTTCGCACAGTATATATTCGTTGATTTCAAATTATTCCAGGACAATAATTTTACCAAGTTCATCGATCAAGGAAATCTACTAAAACAAGCCACATACTACATTTGCATCACAGCGCCATAGAAATTATCAGACGGATCTACGGGCCAGCTGACTAAAAAATTCAATTATATTGTTCTGTGCCCTCCAAAGAACAGTTGGAGTTCCGTGGTATACAAATTCACAGACGAAGCACATAACCAAGAACCAACCAAACTTCAAACCGACCGCAAGCAAGTTCCCAGAAGGTTCCATAGAGTAGGACCTGTCAACCTTTGCACCAAACAATTTGATATACAAAGAAAAGACGTTGCCGCATTCGTTTTCTCTTGCATTTGGTATATGTTCCTAGTAGAAAATAACCATGGCCATCGGATATATGGGGTTTTCTGCCATGGTTCCCATTTTTTGGACCGAACAATCTTATGTGCGTGCAATCTCAACTAGCCAAGTCCGACGAACATTCATCTGGATGTTGAAGAAATATTACAGAGACACATGAGGTATTTTCGTTTCCTGCCAAAGTTTGATATTTTATTTTTTCCTTCTTCGGCCGATATGAAAAATTGCATTTTCCTCATTTAAGGTGAATTTTCTATGTATCTGAAGCTCCTACAGCATGTAGACACTGCTTGCCTTTTTCTTTAAATACACTTCATACGACAACTCTTCCAACTTAGGAAGCACATTTTGTAACAGAGGTTTCCTAGCCATACAATGCATAGTTGTGTTGCCCACGGTTCGGATGACAGCATTGACGCAATTTCCATATATATATGGACATTTTTCACCGCATCGCAGACAATCAATCGTATCATCACTTATCAAAGTGGAGGCAGAAGCAGGAGAGTTGCATTTTGCACATACAAGTTCAAAGGGGGTCGAGTACACATTGGTTGCAACTAAAACACCTTCAACCTGGGAACGTGAGCATAGGAATTAATACATTGAACAATATAATACACAACTGCACCCCCCCTCCCCTTAAAAAATTAAAAATTAAAAATTAAACAGGCCACAGAAATTTGTTGAAGGCTATTTCTATAAGCAAAGTGAGGATGATTTTGTGGATGTATACGCACAACAGTTGTAGAGCTAGCTAGTTTCTTCAGATCCTCTACTATATCTGCTCGCAACTCTGTTACAAACGTTTCATGGGTTGTCTGAAAGATCTTTTCTCTAGCGTCCCTTTTCTTTGTTATATTTTTGAACAACATAAGTGGAATCTACCCTTTATGCAATTGTTGTTCCATTGACGAAAACAAATCTGAATATGTATCGAACAATTGTAGCTGCAACATGGAACAGTGCAATATTTGTGTAACCTACCCGAGATACATGCACATGCGAAAGTAAAGGACAAAATTGAATATGAAAAGCGGTACCATTGCCTTGTTGTTGTCCGACTCTCCATCTTTTATATGGAGAATGTGCTATGAGCCAAGTTTTCTCACCAGTGTGACAGCTGTGCCAATCGTTTCGATTGGGTAAATATCAATACTCTATGCAAGCTAGTTGATAGTCAAGTACAGGACTAAATGATATTCTGAACAAACAATGAGAATTTTTTCCACAATGCGTTTTTTGTTGAGAGAAATAATTCGATCGCAATCACCACAGTCATATATTGTTTTGGGCAATATATTAAAATTTGTAATGGATATCCCATTACACGGCAATATCTTTTTTGTATGTTTCTGGACAAGTTGTGGAGGAACAGTTAGTGTCATTGTCATCATGGCCTCCTTGTCTGTCATGTCAGCATGCATAATGGATCTACTTTTGTTTGCCTTGTCCAAGTAGGTGCTATAGACGACCATTATGTCCCCGATGAACACTTGTCCAGTTCGGCGGTTGTTCAAGCCCTCTATTGATAGTACTTTGGATGTCACAACTCTAGACCTAGTGACAAATTTTGAACAGGAAAACTAAAGTGAATGGTAGTGTGCATATTTTTTTTTATTTTTTTTGTATTCTTCTTTCACTGGCATAAATCTACAAGTACACGCATAGGTTTGATGAACTATGGAGCCAGAGTTTTGCAACCACACCTCTTAGTCTGCAGAACATGCAGCACGTTCGGCATCTTGCTTGTACTTGTTGATACTTCTTGTGACCTGCAAACCATGTATTGCAGATGACATCAGCATATCCACCATGCCATAGATGAATATATACCCGAGGATATTTGTTTAGTAAACATAGTAAGAGCAAAGCATATGCATATTTACCTTTGGCCTTGTCGGTCTGTTGATGTCTGGGATGACTGACTGCTCATGCCCATGTCACTAGTCCAACTTTTTCTAATGCAAGCATGTGCAGATGAACATCAGGACTAAACAAGCATATGCATTATATATTGTCCATCAGAAAGACTAAATAACCGTAAAATTGTATGCATCTAATTATTTTAACTAGACAAATGTTTAACAGTAAACAGGGTGTGAGTGCGGGGCACCATGGCCAATCTGTATATCACGGACCCCCGGAAGCCAAGGGAGCAATCTTCAACCTACCAACTCGGCACCCGCAATTGAGAAAGTGGGTAACTATGGAATAAGGTAGAAGCGCGACCACAAATGTGAAACCGTTAGTCCGCCAACCAGCGCACCAAGGCATTTTCGGAAAGCACACTAAGCAGATGAATTAGAAAACAAAAAGGATAATAGAAAATGGAAAAAGTAGAAATAGGGAGGGAAGAAAGGCCCATTACTGCAAAATTATCGTTTTCAAGTCTAATATTATATGCCCCCACCCGGTTTGTATATTTAATTTACCAGCACACTTGGTATACCTTTTAGAAGATTGTACCACAGAACCCTTTGTTGTTGCATAGAACAATTCATCTCCTTGTCCAAGCAACCTGTTTTTTCCAAAATAGCAACGCCGAATATGCAATGGACATGAAGGCAAGTTAGTATGAAGACAGACATCTAAAAGAAAGAGAAACAAGTCTATTTACCCRCCAAAGATTCCATCGTCCTCTCCAACCATTTTGTTTGTTTAAATGCAGCAATGCAACGAAAACACAACGGACATGAAGTAGYTTAGTATGMAGGAAGGCATGTATTGAAGATAACTTATAATGAAGACGGACATGTAAAATGTAGAGAAACAGGGTTATTTACCCRCRAAAGAGCCCATCGTCATCTCCAACTATTATGTTTGTTTAAATGTAGCAATGCAGCAAAAACACAACGGACATGAAGCAGGTTAGTATGCAGAAAGGCATGTAATGAAGATAACTTACCATGTAGGAAGGCACGCAACATGTACATATAATAAAATAGGTTAGTATGCAGAAAGGCATGTAATGAAGATAACTTACCATGTAGGAAGGCACACAACATGTACATATAATAAAATAGGTGAACACATATACAGACCATAAATGAAATACAAAACAACGCAATATAAAATAACAATACAAGCATGCACCTTTCTATATCCTCTTCAACCGATGCAGTCAAGACTCCCTCGTTTTGTCCAGCTATTCTATTTGTTTGAATGTGGGAACGCACAAAATACAATGAACATGAATGGAAGTTGGTATGCATTGGAGAACAAGCAATTTGTACATACAGTAAAACAAACCCAACGAACARTCTAGAAGATAGGCAAAAACATGAACCTTTGCGCTTCTCCATCCATGGCTATAAACATGTAATTTTTTTTCCCTGCCCAAAATATATTACAAGCCACAAAATATCCCGCAATTGCATGGCCGTAGCTAAACTATTTCTAGTTTTCTGTGGCAAATTATCCAGATATGCTTCCACCGATGGAAATACATGTTCTTTATCCTCTACATAGACTGTTGTGCCCATGATACAAGGTTTTGGTTTTCCGTGGCAAACTACCCAGACATGCTTCCAGACATCCAAATATAATCTTGCAGAATCTTTGTTGTACATATCATATCTCAAGCACAACACAAATTGTATCATGCGTACACCAGTCTATGTAGAGGAGAAAGAACATGTAATGTCATATCGGCACATCTGACTATACATGGTTTTTAACTGTAGCCTGCATATGCTTTATTCTAACAAAAAAACAACGGATATTGCATTTTCACATGTAATCCTGAAACAATTTTGCATGCAACTATTTTCTTTCATGCCAACACTGGAGCACCAGAAAAATCTCACAGAATAACAGATATGGACCTTGGCAGACAGGGAAAATAACACAACTGCATGTCGACTCGTGGGTGCAAGGGTTGAACACCATAAAGCGCCCCAAAAAACAACAATAATACAAAAAAAAAAAGGAAAAAGAAAAGCTCCAACCACTGCCACTGGACCCCAACCCTGCAAGGCCAAATCAAACAAAAGAAAATAGCAAGCACCAAACCAGCGAGAAAGCACAAATAGGCCTAATTGCAACCCCAGGGCCCCAAAGTGTAAACTCGAGCCAAACAAACAAAACCAGCAACCCACGAACCAATGAACCAACAAGAACCACTGAGCAAGTAAACAACATATGTATCTCCACCGATTACGAAACGACAGCCCAAGCATAGAAGGAACCGAAAACATATGAGGACCATGCCACTACAAATAAGCAAACATTCTTACTTGCAAACTGCAAACACTGAACAGCAAACAAGGAATACAAAATGAAACTACGGCATCGAAACTTACTCTGAAATGATGAAATGCATAAGCGCAAGTCAAATCGCGAACAAAACAACAACAAGCACCAACCGACAAACCAACGAAGAAGAAGCACTCACCGAACTAGTAAATAATGTATGTAGCTTCAACGATGACAAAATTGCATTGCAAAGGTAGAAGAAGGATGAAACGTACAATGGATATTGAACTGGCCATGGACAAACAAGACTGTGCAAATTCACTGTAACTGTATGGAAAATTTCGAGGAAAAATGTACTCCGAGAAGCGTATTTACATAAACATTTAAGGCTGTCGGGCTGTCTAAGGACCTCGCGGTATGCAAACATTTAAGTTGTCAGGCCTATTCGAGGACATCGCTTCATGTAAATATTTAAGTTGTCAGGCCTATTGAGGCATCTCGAAATAAGTGTCAATACATTTCAACAAAAATACATCTGGCAAGGACGTTATAAACTTTGGAATTCTCAATCACTATAAAGCTTGGATATCAAAACATTTCAATATGCTTACTACATATCAAAACTTAGGGATATATTCAGCTAGCAGAAAATGCTAATACAAACATTTGAACTAATGCTAGCATTAATCCACCTTCAAGCAATATACAGAAAAAATATATGATTCAAAAAGACTATATACGAGAAAAAGTTTGGATATGTTGCCATATAAAACATTGGGAATAGTGACGCCGGCAATAAGACCTCCAATCTCTTATCCAATCAAATCAGTACATATATGGTACTTTTTATTATATAAAAATGTATGCTTTTAATTCCCTAGCTCCAACAATAGGTATTATGCAAATATTTCTGGTCAAAGGACAAACTAATATGTAGTCAATGATTTATCGATCGCTATAGTCCCTCTATGCCTACGGCAGGGACTAATAATAGAAGTTAACATTCATTCTTATATCTCCCACTTTCGCTTTAATGACATAATACAATTTTTTTAAAACACTTTACACTAAAAGAAATAAAAGATGCATTTTTGTTTTAATACTTTAAACCATGTGAATTTCTAGAAGTGTCATCAAACACGTAATTTTGTTGATTAGATAAAATTTTAGTGTTGGAAGCTATTGAAATATATGAAGTAAAATTGTCAACCCATAAATTTTACAAGTTAAAAAAATGCCTACTTGTTATTATACTTGTCATCTCAGCATGGTATATAGAGTGTTAGGGTCCTATAATTATAGGAGATATGATGATTCAGATATCATTTGTGGGTCTCATGATGAAGTTCCTGGCTTGCTGATCTCTCGGTTGTTTCCATTTCCCCCTCCATCCATTTCGCCCGATCCTCCATCACCCTGTTGCATCCTTTATCCACCGCTACGTTTTTCAGTCCCTCGTTCATTCGTCCCATTAGCTATGTCTCGCCTGCCACTCATCCCTGCATGAATAAACAAACTTAGGCTAAAAGAAAAATTAATAGGTTAATAATGTTAGTAATAAAATATAGTATAGTTAGAATAGATTAGACTAATTATTAATTAATTAATTAACTAATAATTAAGTTAGTGTTTAGATTAATTTAGGTTAGTGTTAAACATTAAAATAAAACAACATTAAACATTAATTAATATAAAACCCATTTAATAAAAAACATATATTAATAAAACATATAAAAATATATAAAACAAAATATAAATATTAAATAAAACATAAAATATAAATAAAAACAAATTACAACATAACATAAAAAACATAAACAAATAAAAGAAAATAAAAAACAATATTAAAAAACATAAAAACTAAAAAATTAAACTATCTTAAAGTTTACTACCCACTCACACTACAACTCGGACCCTCCCCCTCTCACGTCCCATCAACTCCAAGGGTCCGAGTTGGTGGTATTGGGAGGGACAGGTGTCACCTCAGGGTGAACTTGGACCCCCCACTCCCAATACCACTTACCACCTAGGGGTCTGAGTAAACCACTCTCCCCTACAAAACCACTCACCCAAAAAACTCAAAACCGTTATTTTTCCAGTTTCAATCAGTCAACTTCCGGGAAGGATTACGGGCAAACAGAAAGGAATTTTCAAAAACCGAGAGAGGTTTTTCTTTGTAAAATGTTGAAGAACAAAAACCTCTCTCAGTTTTTGCACAGGTGCCACTAATTGGGAGAATAGAAGCCATCTTTCAGCCTAGTTTTTTCAGGTTTCCAGATTTTTCTGTTTCAGTCATGAATTTGCGGGAGCTGTTTCGGTGAGCTCGAGACAAAATTGGAGAAACCGAAGGAGTTTTTTGCTCCAGAAAAACTCATCTACAATAACCTCCTTCATATTTTGCACAAGTGTCTCCGTTGAAGAGAAACAAATGTCTGAGTTGACCCTTTTTTTGCAACAGTTCAGCCCGTCTTTCATGGAGGACAGTTCAAGATTTTCAGCGATTTTATTTCTATTTTTGGCCGAGGTGGTTTAATCCGACTTCCTAAGCTTGAGGGGTGATCTCTCCTATTTATTCATGTAATTTAAATGTAAAAGGGTTGATCCTCACGCCCAATGAAGC
>JASDQU010229198.1:0-17187 GCA_032191745.1 Picea mariana | reverse complement strand
TAGTTCAGACAAGATCGTATGGCTCGAGGTCTGATACAACATACAAAAGGCACTCCTTCATAAATGTTTCCTTGAAGGTTTGACACTTCATTAAAGACTTGCATCACAATCCCAAAGCACTTCAAAATTTGGGTTTGTTTATCCAGCTGTTCTCCGCTTGATGTGCTGGCTCGCTTGATGAGTTGGCGATGCTCCTGCATCATACTCCCTTGTTTGAAAGATTTCATGGGCTCCTGTCCATGTGCTCCTGCACGGTCTGTCCATGTTTTTGAATCACTGTTTCGGTCTCCCAGATGGCATCTTCCACTGGATAGTTCTTCCATTTGACCAGATACTCAAAATACTACTTTCGCCTGGTCTTTTTGCTCACCCTCTTGTCAAGTATACGCTCCATCTGTGGCTTTTCTGCAATCGGCATCTGCTTCTGCCACTGGATTTTTGGCTGTTCATTATTTCCAGCTCTTGCTTCCTTAGCCTTATACAGATATAAGTTTGAGACATTGAATTTCGGAGATATTCCGATCTCATCCGACAATTCAATCTCATAAGCGTTTTCTCCCAATTTCTTTAGGACTCTGCATGGTCCAATTTTCTTCATTTTCAACTTATTATATGTTCCCCTTGGGAACCTTTCCTTCCTCAGATGTGCTAGAACCAGATCGCCAACCTCAAATTGAAATTGTCTCTGATGCTAATCCACTCTGTGCTTATATTCTTGGTTCGATTCTGTCAGTCTCTGCTTCAGCCTGCTGTGAAGTTCCCTCATCACCTCAGCGAATTCTTCAGCGCTTGCGCTCTGAGTCATTATTTTCTCCGAATCCCTCAGATCTGAAACACCTTTCATCTATCTACCGTATACTATCTCAAACAGACTTTTCCCTGTGCTTCGATTCACCGAATCATTGTAGGCAAATTCTGCTTGTGGCAATACGCTATCCCAGCTGCTGTGGTGCTCTGTCACTAAGCTCCTCAGCAAGTCCCCTAGAATTCTGTTGACCACTTTTGTCTACCCATCTATCTGTGGATGATAGGTAGAACTGAACATTAAGTTAGTTCCCATCTTCTTCCAGAGTGTCCTCCAGAAATGTCCAATGAATTTGGTATCCCTGTCCGAAACTATGCTTTTCGGCAGTCCATGAAGTCTAACAACCTCCTTGAAAAATAAATTTGCGATTTGAGTCGCATCGCTGGTCTTCTAGCATGGAATAAAATGTGCCATCTTTGAAAACCTATCAACTACCACGAAGATGGAATCATGTCCTCTTTGCATCCTCGATAATCCCAATACAAAATCCATGCTGATTTCATCCCATGGCCTCTCAGGTATGGGTAATGATTGATAGAATCCTGCATTCTGCTTCCTGCCCTCTGAATGCTGGCAAATTCTACATCTGTCAAAAAATATCTTGACATATGTTCACATCTTCAGCCAAAAGTATGCTTCGCTCAGCTTTGCAAATGTTTTGTCGTGGCCAAAATGCCCTGCTAATCCGCCACTGTGCTTCTCCTTTAGCAGATTCTCCCTCATGGAGCAATTCGGAATGCACAACTGATTGCCTCTGAACAACAATCCATTCTGGATCATGTAATCCATCTACGGGCTTCGGTCTCTGAGAACTGGATTCTCAGCTGCCTCGTGTGCCTCTGCAAAATCTGCATCTCCTGCATACATGTCTTTAAGGTTTTCAAAACCCAATGTCTTGACTCGAAACTCCTGCAGCAATAAACACTTCCTGCTCAAAGCTTCAGCCACTTTGTTAGCAGTACCTGAAATGTGTTTAATTACAAATGTAAAATTCTGCATATACTCTACCCATTTTGCATGTTTCTGATTCAACTTCTCCTGCTGAGTCACAAACTGCAATGCATGATTATCACTATATAGAACAAATTCTTTTGGGATCAAGTAATGCCTCCACTTCTTCAACACCTGTATGATAGCATAAAATTCTTTATCATACGTTGAGTACTTCACCTTTGCCTCATCTGCTGAAATATGCAATTGGTCTGTCCTCCTGGCTCAAGACCGCTCCTATGGGAAAGCCACTTGCATCACATTTCACCTGGAAAACTTTTGCAAAATCCGGCAACACCAAAACTGGTTGATCTGTGATCTTTCGCTTCAACAGATTGAAGATTTTCTCTGCCTCTTCAGTGCAATGAAAATATTTATGTATTTTCTTGACTGTGTCCATCATTGCTGCGCTGATTCCGCTAAAATTTCGGATGAATTTCCTGTAGAAACTCGCCAGTCCATGAAAACTTCTCACTTCGAAGACATTTCTTGGTGATGGCCAATTCTTTATTACCTCCACTTTACTTGGATCCATCTTCAATTCATTTGCCGATATGACAAACCCTAAGTAAATGAGTTCTATCTTCATAAATGAAGATTTCCTTATGTTAATCAATAACTTCTCTCGCTGTAGCTTCCTCATTACTGTAGCTAAATGCTTCAGATGTTCTTCTTTCGTTTTGCTGAAAATCAATATGTCATCTAGATAAACAATGACAAACTTACCTATGAATTCTTTTAGCACTTCATTCATTAACCTCATGAATGTACTTGGCGCATTCGTCAAACCAAACAGCATGACTAGCCATTCGTACAACCCTTCGTTGGTCTTGAAGGCTGTCTTCCACTCATCACCTTCCCTCATGCAAATTTGATGGTATCCGCTTTTCAAATCGACCTTTGAAAAAAAACTGGCTCCACTTAAACAGTCCATCAAGTCATCCATCCGTTGCAATGGAAACCTGTATCTGATGGTTATCTTGTTAATGGCTCTGGAATCAGTGCACATTCTCCAACCTCCATCCTTCTTTGGACTTAGTACCATTGGAACGACACATGGACTTAAACTTTCCCTGATCAGTCCTTTATCCAGCAGTTCCTGTATCTGCCTTTTGATCTCCTCATTCTCCCGCGGTGTCAATCTGTACGCTGCTTTGTTTGGTAAACTAGCTCCCGGTACAAGGTCTATGTGGTGGCTCACGCTCTTCATTGGTGGCAACAAATGAGGTAATTCATCTACCACAATGTCAACGAAATCTTCCAGCAGTTCCTAGATTTCCTCCGGCAGATCATCCACTCTTGTGCTGGTCAAAACAACTTTTGGTTTCCTGACCACAAAGAATTGTGGATCTTCCTTCTTCTTTATTTCTGCCAGAAGTTCCTTCCCACTCATGAGAAGTACCCTGTTGTTCACTTCCGGTTTCACCTCCTTATCTTTTATCGGAAGTAACATGTGTGTTCTCCCATTCTTCTCCAGGGTATACGTATTCATCTTCCCAGCATGAATTACGTTTCTATCATACTGCCATGGTCTTCCCAGCAGTAAATGGCAAACATTCATAGGAATGACATCACATAAAATCTTGTCATTATATCCCCCTATTTTAATGTCAACTAAGCACTGTTTAGTGACACTCACCTGATGTCCCTTCTGTAGCCATGAAACTTTATATGGACTCAGGTGATCAGTTGTCTCCAGCTCTAGTTTCTCCACCATCTTGGTTGTAACAAGATTATCTATGCTTCCACTGTCCACGATAACTTTGCATTTCCTATATTTGGTCTTGCATGTGGTTCTGAACAGTCTGCTTCTCTGAGCTGTGTCCTCCACCTCCTTCTCGGGTGTTAAGAGAACTTTACGCATCATCAATGACCTTCCGTCTTCTGTGTCTTCTGCTTCAGCATTTCGCCTTTGTGCCTCGGCGATGTGAGCTTCTCCTTCATCTTTCTTCCTATCTGGACAGCCAACTGCCTTGTGTCCATTCTTTCCACACGTGTAGCATGTGATGATTCCTCCTTTGCCCCTTCCTCTACCTATGGTATGAGGAAAAGTATTATTATCAGCGTATCCTCCTTCCTGTTCTGTCTGCTGCCTTCGCTGTTCAGTGTGCTGTTCTCACTGTGTACTTCCACCTCTTTCCATTCTATTCTGAGGCTTCTTCCAATCGTCCTTGGATTTATGGAACCTATCTTGGGCAACTGACTTACCCTTTGGCTGGCTCCTACCTCGGCCTCGCTGTGCTGGCTTACGACTTAGCTTCTCTTCAGCCTTTAAAGCCATTTGATACGCATCCTCCACCGTTCTGATGGTCGTCATAATCATCTCATCCTGGATATCGTATCTTAAGCCATTCATATACCTGGCAACTTTTTCATCATCGCCCTCCCGATGACCTGCTATGATATTGAGCTTGTAGAATTCCTCAGTATATTCCTTAACTGTCATCAGTTTCTGTCTCAGGTTCTGCATTCTCCTGAATAGTGTGATTTGATAATCCCTCGGAATAAACTTTGCCTTCATCTTAGCAATCATTCGATCCCATCTTTTAATCTTTTGTTTCCCTTTGGAATGTCTATCTGCTTGAAGCTCGTCCCACCATAATGCTGCATGTCCCTTCAATTTTATGACAGCATGCCTAACCTTCTTATCCTCTTCGATATCTTCGTAGTCAAAGTAGGTGTCAAGAGCTCTAATCCAGTCCAAAAGCTCTTCTGCATCCAAATTACCTTCATAAGTTGGAATGTCCATTTTTGTCTTTGAACTCATCCTGGAAATGGCTTTAATCAACCGCTCATTTGCTGCATCTTCAGCTGCAACTTCTTCTTGTGGCTCGGCTTCAACTTCACCTTCAGATTCACTCAAATATCCCGCACTAGCTGTGCATCTCTGCATTGCCTCCATATCTTCCGGCCTCGCTCGAAGATCTCGTATCTGCCTCTCCATTTCTGGATTAGCTACTTGTCTGCCCCTTCTTCTCACCTCCCTATCCTCGGGTTCAAGTGACTGTCTTTCTCTTCTGGGCGGCATGGTGAATTTTCTTCCTCCGCTACAGAAACAAGATATAAATCCGCTCTGATACCACTTGATGGAAACGCGCCAACCAGGCACGCCTGCTCTCACCAGGACCTTCTTCTTCTCTGGCCTGAAGAGTTAAAATGCTCTTCAACCCCTTATTGGGAGTTCTCAATACCCACAGACGCTCCTTATGACCGCCCTCCTTGAAATCGGGAAATCGGACCTCGCAAGATCGCGAGTCCTGTACCCACGGGATCAGACTTTCAAATCTCCAAAACCTGATGAGGCTCAACACCAAGGCTCCCTTGCTTTTATCGGGAAATTCCTCTCATGGATTCCCAAACCCACTGTTTCGGCCAACACAGACTTTATCCCACTCTATCGGGACTCTCAGCTATCGGGAAATCGACACTTATAGTGTCGTGAGAATCGACCTCCTCTATTCTCCGATTCTCGATCTTTGACGCCACCTGTCTTCCCCTCGTTCTCACGATCCCACACGCTAACCGACGGTTGGTGTGATATCGTTTCTCGTGACCTCGCAACTTTTGGTGTAATCCCTTGCTGCTCCAACTCACGAACCTCCGAGTCCGCGATATGCCGATGCCACTTGGCGTTGGCTCCCTGCGAGGGTTGACCTGCTGACACTTGTCCTCCACTTCGCCCTTAACTCCGTCGAGAAATCACGTATCGGGATATCACGATTCCCATTGTCGTGAGTCTCTCATCACTGAGAACTCCGAAATGCCGAACCCCGATGCACGTCCGGGTGCTCTCCTCCACGTCACCCCCTCCTCGTCGTGCTATCGGGTATCGCGAAATCGCGAATCCAACCTACACAAATTCCTTGTCACAGGAAACCCCGAATCTTCAATGGGATGAACCCCGATCGCTCCCGGCTCCTTGACACGTGTTCCTGCCGAGATCAACGACTTTGATCCTCTCAGGAAATCGCTACTCGCGATTTCATACACAAGACTCTTGGCCCCGGAAGTTCCGATTCTCCGATGAGCCAAGTCCCGATGAGCTCTAGTTCCTTCCCGGCACGCTAAAGCTTAACCCGTGCGCATCTTCCGCTATATCTGACCGCCGTCGGGACTTCGTCAATCTTCCCTGTGAATCCTGACCGTCGAATTCTCCTCTTTGGAGATTTCTTGAAAATGACTAAGTGTTCCTTCTCGCACTTGGCCCTTTCAAAGTCTGCGCTTGGAACTCGTTCTTGAAACATCCACGCACAACCCCCAATGCTTTCCTTTGACGATACCACAAAGGTGCTATACCTTCTGAGTTCTTCCACGCTGACTCCTTCAGAGGGACTCTGTGCGCACTGCTCGCGCTCGACATCCAACAACTTCTCAAGTGTTGAATAATTCAAATTCTGCGCACTCTCTGCAGCAGCAGTCGTCTATCTCCTTTGCTCAGACTAACAACTGAGACTTCTTCTTCCTTCAACCTGCACACTCCTTGCACGGTTGCAATGACCCACTTCCACTTCTAGGCAAACAAGAACAAAAGTTAAACTATCGAGTCCTCATCAACGCACTCTTTGTAGATGAATTCAACTGCACGCCTTGCAGGAATCTCCTGGCTCAGATAGAGAAACAATTGAAACTTATTCTATCTCAGACTTCCGTTTCAAACATGAAATCTCATGCACAACATATACAAAGCAAATGCATATCAAGAAAAGCAAACATTCATGAACACATAAACGATATACACAGATAAACAACACCAACCATGAATTTGAATCAGAACTTTCTTCTATTAATTCAAATGCCTGTACATGGGTGTTCTTCACAATTTTCTCTGCTTACTTTTCTCTTCTGAATGCTTGATAATGTTACAATGATACAAAGGAGGGTGTCTATATCCATTTTCCCTCTCAAACTCTAAACTGTCTAATCTGGAATTAAAATCCTATCTACCTGCATTAACTAGATTAAATGCCTCCTATCTACTTCAGACAAGAGCGTATGGCTCGAGGTCTGATACAACATACAAAAGGCGCTCCTTCATAAATGTTTCCTTGAAGGTTTGGCGCTTCATTAAAGACTTGCATCACAATCCCAAAGCACTTCAAAATTTGGGTTTGTTTATCCAGCTGATCTCCGCTTGATGTGCTGGCTCGCTTGATGAGTTGGCGATGCTCCTGCATCATACTCCCTTGTTTGAAAGATTTCATGGGCTCCTGTCCATGAGCTCCTATAGGGTCTGTCCATGTTTTTGAATCACTTTTTTGGTCTCCCAGCTGGCATCTTCCACTGGATGGTTCTTCCATTTGACCAGATACTCAAAATACTTCTTTCGCCTGGTCTTTTTGCTCACCCTCTTGTCAAGTATACGCTCCATCTGTGGCTTTTTTGCAATCGGCATATGCTTCTGCCACTGGATTTCTGGCTGTTCATTATTTCCAGCTCCTGCTTCCTCAGCCTTATACGGATATAAGTCTGAGACATTGAATGTTGGAGATATTCCGATCTCATCCAATAATTCAATCTCATAAGCGTTTTCTCCCAATTTCTTTAGGACTCTGCATGGTCCAATTTTCTTCATTTTCAACTTATTATATGTTCCCCTTGGGAACCTTTCCTTCCTCAGATGTGCCAGAACTAGATCGCCAACCTCAAATTGAAGTTGTCTCCGATGCTGATCTGCTCTGCGCTTATATTCTTGGTTCGATTCTGTCAGCCGCTGCTTCACCCTGCTGTGAAGTTCCCTCATCACCTCAGCAAATTCTTCAGCGCTTGCGCTCTGAGTCATTATTTGCTTCGAATCCCTCAGCTCTGAAACACCTTTCAGCTGTCTACCGTATACTATCTCAAACGAACTTTTCCCTGTGCTTCGATTCACTGAATCATTGTAGGCGAATTCTGCCTGTGGCAATACGCTATCCCAGCTGCTGTGGTGCTCTGTCACTAAGCTTCTCAGCAAGTCCCCTAGACTTCTGTTGACCACTTCTGTCTGCCCATCTATCTGTGGATGATAGGCAGAACTGAACATTAATTTTTAGTTCCCATCTTCTTCCAGAGTGTCCTCCAGAAATGTCCAATGAATTTGGTATCCCTGTCCGAAACTATGCTTTTCGGCAGTCCATGAAGTCTAACAACCTCGTTGAAAAATAAATTTGCGATTTGAGTTGCATCGCTGGTCTTCTGGCATGGAATAAAATGTGCCATCTTTGAAAAACTGTCAACTACCATGAAGATGGAATCATGTCCTCTTTGCATCCTCGGTAATCCCAATACAAAATCCATGCTGATTTCATCCCATGGCCTCTCAGGTATGGGTAATGATTGAAAGAATCCTGCATTATGCTTCCTACCCTCTGAATGTTGAAAAATTCTACATCTGTCAACAAATCTCTTGACATCTGTTTGCATCTTCGGCCAAAAGTATGCTTCGCTCAGCTTTGCAAATGTTTTGTCATGGCCAAAATGCCCTGCTAATCTGCCACTGTGCTTCTCCTTTAGCAGATTCTCCCTCATGGAGCAATTTAGAATGCACAACTGATTGCCTCTGAACAACAATCCATTCTGGATTATGTAATCCATCCACGGGCTTCGGTCTCTGAGAAATGGATTCTCAGCTGCCTCGTGTGCCTTATGTGCCTCGCTGTGTAAAAGTTGTAGGCACCACATATAGTCTCTACAGCTTAAATGTGTTGAGGGGTCAAAATTCCCCTTGACTCAACAATAATAATTGTACTCTCCAGTGAGGCCCAATTAGACTCTTCAACATTTAATAGTAGTACAATTCTCCAGACCAAGGATCCGAGAATTTTTGATGCGATTTAACAATGATATATATGTACCTTTCAAATATTTCCTCCTAATAAAGTAGTTCTCTTTTGGGTTCTTTTATCCTGTTTTTTATAACATATTGAAAGACAAGTAATAATAATGGGAAAATGATCTATCTAGGAGAAGAATGGGCCTTGGGATAACCTTTTTCCCCAGTATGCAAACAATAACTATGTCAAGTTCAGATTAGAAATAATACCATCACTTTTCCCGACCATTAGATATCATTTGAGAGAAAGTTTGAAAAAATAGTACACATGCAATATAATAGAGGCTAGAAAATAATTTCATCACATATTTCCACACATCACATGTTAAACATTATCGAATTATTTTCATCAATTTGAAATAAAGAACTATAAGACATTCTAAGATAACTTAAGAAATAATCATAAAAAATCTTACTCAATACAACAACAAATATAGAGTTGAGAATAGAAACAATCCACAGGTTCAATCACATTCATGCTTAAGATGAAAAATGCTTCTGGTTCTATGAAGAACTTCTAAATTCAATAACCTTTTTATGAGAAATAGTTCTCTTACAAGATAAAATCCTCCTTTTTATGCAAAAACCATCACCCTTAATACATGGTCGATGTCTTTATTTATAAAAGTAAATTATCTAAAAATAGATACTATGTTGAGTCTAATCAAGTAAACAAAAGTAAAGTGGAATTAATCCACATGTCCTTCTCCTGTTATCTCTAGTTGTCTTTATGTTCTACTAAATCAAATTATTCCTCTCATATTCTGACCACTAGAAAAAGAGTTCTTCACATGGGTTGGCATAAGGAAACCTGTGCTGGTCCATTGGTGCGCTAATGATCTCTTTCATCTCCACCACACATTTCTTGTATTTATCCAGCTTGACACTTAGCCACTGGAAAAATTTCGATGCTCTGATCGAGGGCTTCATGAAATTCATCATCTATCTTGGGACAAGGGTCGAAATCTGTGAAATTTATGCTTTAGACGCCTGGTCCATTTCAGTGTGTTGCCTAACTATGTCACGCAAGTCTGTGAAGTCCTCAGGTTTACCGAACTTTGGTAGATGGATATATCTCATTTCCTTATTTATTTTATCCCAACTCTTCACACATTCTTTCCATATTTCTTGCAGTTTTCGATGAGGTTCTTGTACCATTTGCATCCAGTGTTCCACTGCCTTGTGCATTCTGGTGACACTATAATCCGCGAGTACCCAAATACCATGTTCTTCTATGTATTGACCCATATGTACTTCTTTGATGTACTTAATCCGCTCCAAATATTGATATGCCTTTTCATACCATAGTTGCATATCTTTGTAGGTCACCAGTCCCATAAGAGTGTCTTCTTTGTAATATGCTATCTAGGCCATGAAAATATCTCTTTTTGATTTGAATCAATTGCACAACTCTATGAAATCACCTTTAAGAAGTATTATTGCTTGAGTGGTGTCCCGATAATACTCTGCTTGATGCCAAATGTGCTCTAAATTCTTTCTCATGGCAGTGAATTCTCGTTCATCCCTTTTCTCTCTATCTAGGGTGGCATCGGTTATATCCATCCCAGCTCCAAGAATCTCTCTCACCTTGGAATTTTATGTATCAAATAAAGTTTCTTCTGTGGTTATGAACATAGTACTATCTAAAGTGAACCTCCTTCTTTTGATAGTTCTTTTCATTACCACCTTTCTCTTCTTGTCACAGGAGATAGATTGCACATCAACAACTTCCTCAACATGTTCAAGAATTTGTTGATTTCCCAAAGATAGGGTATTTCCCAAGCTCCCTGGCGTATATAAATGTTCTGTAACTGGTTCCTTCCCTTTTTCCATGGTAGGTACTTGAATGCTATCTTCTTTTGTTAATGTACACTCTTTTGTAGAAGTTATAGGTGACTGTTCTGTATTGCTGGTTCTCTATCTCAATTAAGCAAAGGGAATGTCCCCTGTGAGTTTTGGTGATGAGGCTCTCTATTGGTCAATTCCATGTGGTGGTGTTACTGTCCGAGGTGGGGAATTGGATGGTAAGCCTCCAATCACTGTATTTTCTATTGATGGGACATTTGTTTCTTGTTGTTCATACCCTCCTTATTCTCTGAATGTATTTTCTACATTAGGTTTTTCATTACGGGTATCCCCACCATTATGTGGTGACCTTGCCTCATCTAAAGAATGAGTTTCCAGTTGTGGAAAGGTCCCACTATCCTAGGCGATTTCAATTTCTATGTACCTTCTTTCTGGATTCTGTAATGGTCCTCCTAGGGCCGAGGTAGTCATTTATCCTGTTGTGTCCTCATAAGTGATAGGTACTGGGGATATGTAAGATATCAATGGACCTTCATCATCATCATATATTGATCAGAATCTGGACCAGGGGTCTAAAATTTGCTCAATTTTCAAAGTACTTGGAATGCGACGCAAATGGTGCCATTGCGTCCGTCTCGTTCTCCTGATTCCGGCGGTATATTTATTTTCGCAAACGGAGTCCGTATGGAGAAGTTATCGAGGTCTGTTCGCCGAGCCAAACAGGCAAAAAAATGACACGTGGCAGGTCCGTACGGTGACACGTGTCCATCCATACAGGACACGTGGTGGCTCTAGGGCATGACACGTGTCATGCATTTATGGACGTTTCAGCTTACGGTTTGACCAGTATTGAAGTGACATGTGTCACCACTGGATGGGTGACACGTGGCACATGCTGACGTCAGCAGCCTACGTGGCCCGAGATGACGTGGCAGGTGATAGCGTACGGTACAGATGATGTGGCACACGTGGCAGGTGATGTGTTGATGGTGATGTGGCAATTGTTGATTGGTTGTCTTTGGACGAGTCACATGGTGACACGTGGCATATTATCGGCAAATGAAAAGGTGCCACGTGGCCCAATGAAGGGCTGCCACGTGGCACCCCTATTTTGGCTAATGATTTTGGTTCGTTGTTTAAAAATGTTGTTATTTCCCGGAATCGAACAGAGGACCTATACCCACGCGCATAGCTTTAACAATGGTCCGCCCGCCAATGCGCCACGCGTTGGCTTTTATAACATGAATGGGTTTCAAATTATTTGAATTTGATTAATGCTGTATTCGGCGGGGGCTCGGGCCAGGGCTAAGCCCCGGCCCGAGGTTCTATTGCCCACACATATGACCATTTTGGAGCCAATCACGCGCGGGGTATGTATCAATTGTGGTCACGGTTATATGCATTAAAAATGTGACCGTTTTATGCGCGCGGGCGGTGACCGTTTTGTGCTATGGTTTATACCGTGTGTTAAGACAATACGCGCGGGATTCGAACCTTAACCACATTTTATATATATGCGCGGTGTTAAATGTTAAAAAACCCTCGGTTGTATAGTGGTTGGCACATACAAACATTAACCATGCATATGGTACGCGCGGGAACGCATTTTGTAACGAGTTTCCCAGCCCTTGGTTTTATACGCATACACATGCGACCACTCACAAAATTTGGCGTGGGTTTTAGTTTTGCGCGTATTTAAATTGGGTTTTATTTTGTGGGTTCAAACTGTTACCCGCCACATGTCGAGCCCAGGTTTAACCCAAGAACAGGTGCCTTTTATAGCGCGGGAAGGTGGCCACATGGCCTCATGCGCCTAACACCTCCGTCCTCGGGGGCTATAGTCGCGCTAACGGTGCGACATTTTGGCACCATTTTCGGAACGCACGTGGAGGCTGGGTTTTGTGACCGAAAACGCTCCGAAGCCAGGTTCAGTCTTGGACAGGTGCAATATGGCGAGCCTGTAACAGAGCTTGGAGAAAGGAAAAATGGCAGCAAGCATAACTTGATGAGTTTTTGACCAAATCAGGTGCCGTAAAAGTCCAGCTAGGGGTTTTTGGACGTTCTGAGTCTATTGGAACCATTTTCACAGGCATTTGAAGAGCCCTTTTGCAGTTTGTTCACATTTTAAGCTTGAGAAAGCTCCATGAAGCTTAAAGCCCTCATTGTTTGAGGCATTGCTCAGATGAGCACATATCCATTTTCTGAGACTGAATAGTCATTTCTGACTGATTATTATGCTCTGAACATTTTGGGATAGGTTTCAGATCCATTGGAGGACTTTTACAGGTGTTTTTGCCTCATTCAAGCTCAGGGAAGCTTGGAGGTCACATGCATAAGAGGTCATTGTTGGATGAGCCATTGTCCATTTGCAGAGTTTTTACAGTCAAATTTGGGGTTTTTATGTATTCTGAACCCAATGGTACAGTCTGTAAATCCATTGGAGTTGAGCAGCAGCTTGTAAAATAAATTTGACAAACTAATCCCAAAGAGCCAAGTCCATTGAAGGAGGCTCAAGGAGACGTAGCCCAGAGAGGGGTGAACTCCTTTATCATCTTGGTATTGCTGTGATTTTGATGTGTTATTTGCTGCATTTTATACCGCTGTGTATTTGTCTATAACACATATTTAATCATTTAAAAGAACCTTTCCTCACACATGAACTTTGCAAAGAAGAACCAAGAACTTAACACATAAACCAACTTGCATATTTCAACACATGAAGCAAGGTCCTGTTAAGGTTTATTTTTATGAGGTAGAGGGTGCTTGCATAGCATAACAAGTCATCCTTCTATTTTCAGATCATATATGGTTATTAAATCGATAAGGACTGGGGGTATACATATTTTGGCTAGTTTCCTTGACGATCTTTGTGGCGTTCTAGCTATTGTAGGTTTCTCCACTTAGGTTTATAGAGAACTTGGGTTGTCTTGAGTGACAATCCTCTCTCGTGTAGCTGATTCAGTAGTATTTGGCTTAGTTTCCTAAGTGTCTATCTCAACTGGGAAAATCCTTGGAGGTTATAAAGCTTGAATAAAAGGGGTCTGTCACATCGTTTGCATAACCCTTTTTTCCTTGGATAGGAGCGTTGTTCCTCTTCTTACCTACTCTGCTGCTTCCACTGCTCTAACTTCATCCCGTGCTCTGATAGATGAATCTGTTGTATTCTCTATAGTTGCAAATTGTTCTTGCACCGACATAGACTTAAAATTGGTAATTTCTGGGTTTGATTTTCCTCGAAGAACCTCTTCCCAATCTTGATCATTTTCAGTGAAGAGATCATATTCATAATTGTCATGGGCGTAAGGCCAATGTGACATCACTTTCCCTCTGTGCTGGGGTAATATCCCTTTGGGATCATGTTTATGGAACCTGCATGTAGGGAGCCTATATTCCAAATGGCTCAAGCCTTCTTTCTTGGCATGCATTATGTCTTTAACTATATAATATCCAATATGGAAATCGTAGGGTATAAAATCCCTCTTCTTGTGTTAAGCCCTAATATTGGCTCATTATCCCTTAATTGGGGCATATTACATTAGTAATGTTATTTTATTTATGTCAGCTTTATTCCATTAGTTGTAATTATACCTCATAGTCTACTATATATACCAAGGAGACATTTTCATTTGGAATCATCTTGTACTTGAACATTTATGTGGGGTAAAAGGAGGTTGCCCCCTCAAAGAGGCTTATTATCTAAAATTATCTCTTTTTCAAGGCATTGATTACTTATTTTGAGGTTTTTCTATACTATATTGATATTTGGTTCTTAACATATGGTATCAAAGCTCAAGGTCTTGGGGTTTCGCTGCTACATCTGAGACACCGTGGAATTTTTGCTATAATTTTTTTTTCTACAATGATTCAGAAAGAAAGTCTTGGAGGATATTTAGTAGACGGATAAAGGTATGTTGGGTTAAAAATTCAGCACTTGAGGCCTTATACTTTCAGAGATACAACCTTTGTAAGATAGGGTTATGGAATCATATTGAATTGAGTCATTGTGGAATTTTCTCTATAAATTTGTTTTTGTAATGTTTCAAACCCTGAACTCTAAAGGCTATTCTCATAAATTAGTAAGGTATTTGTGGTAGAAATTTCAGCTTCTGGGTCATCGTAATTTTGTATATACACCCTGTGGAAGATAGGGTATTTGACTAGTCCTATTGACTAGTCTCAAGAAGGTGTTCCAGGTAAAACAATCATAAATTCTTCCTAGAGTATCCAAATTGAGTGATACTAGTTGCATTGGATAGTGGACAAACCATAGTAGTTCTTGTACAAGTTTCAGAATTTTATATCAATTATTTTGTATGGGGCACGCTATACAAGTGAGATCTCTTGGAAAGGTAAAAAATCAGAAAGTTGTGGGGAAGTTACCATAACTTCCACTTGGCACATCCAATTTTTATCAGAACTATGGAAGTGAAGAGAAGAAATATCAAATACCTATAAAAAATAAAATTTCATACTCAGAAGGGCTCAAAGACCTATAAAAAATAAAATTTCATACTCAGAAGGGCCGAAATTTTGGAGATACAATAAAAGGAAGATTGTCTAGCGGAACCACCTCAAAATCAAGGTTTAAAGTGATACTTGGATAACATGCCACCAAAAAAGGGAAATTTTACACCAAATAAGCCTCCAGACAATCCTACTTGGACTCTTGATGAAGGTGAAGAAATGCGTAGGGACATAAATGATTTACAAAAGAAGATAGTAACAAAAGATGAACTACAAGAGATGATGGATTCAATAGAAGCTAAGTTTGAGGCAATAAATACTAAGATGGATGCTTTAAAAGGGGAGATCGTGGAAGGATTTAAAAATTTCCTAATGGATAGGACACCTGAAAGTGAAAATGTATCTAATGAAAATTCATGATGAGGACACAAGGAAGGTGAATCAAGAATGGAGAAACTCCAACTTTGGGTGAAGACCAACCACGTTCCTAAGATCAATATGAGGAAGTTTGATGGTAAGGACCCAATCACATGGATACTTCAGATGGAGCAATTCTTTGATCTACATGATGTTCCACATACACAAAAGGTACGAATTGCTTCTTTATATTTATAACCCAATCAATTTGTATGGTATCGATGGCTTTGTTCTCACAAATCACTTGTCACTAGGACAATTTTCATGGAAGAAATGATAACACACTATGAGGATACAAGGAACAATACCTTCTTTAGCCAATTGATAAATCTCAATCAAAAGGGTTCAATTACCAAGCACATTGAGAACTTCCAAAGATTGAATATAAAGGTAACAAATATTCTGGATGAGCACTTGATTGATGTATTCATAGGAAATTTAAAGGATAACATTCAACATGAGGTTCGCCTTTGGGAACCCAAATCATTGGAGAATGCATTTAAGGTGGAAAAAAATGTTGAAAGTAAAAATATGGCTATGACTACTAGAAGGACCAATCCTAACATCTATAGAGAGAATGATGCTCCTTCTAAAACACCTCAACCTACAAGGTTGAAACCTCAACAATTGGAGGAAAGAAAAGAAAAAGGTTTATGCTTTAACTGTGACAACAAGTACAGTAAGGTACATAAGTGTGGTGAGAAGAAATTATTCTACATAGATTGTGAAGAGGAACAACAACAAGAACAAGAACCATCTCAAGATGAAAACATAGAAGAAATTTCTTCTGAAGAGTTGACTCCCACGATATTGTGTAATGCATTGGCTGGAATTAGCACTCCTCAAACCCTTAAGATCGAAGGATACATCAAAAAGAAAAAGGTAATAGTCCTAATTGATTCCGGCAGTACTCATAATTTCATTCACTATAAATTAGCCAAAGCTCTCAATTGCTTTGTATATCCAGTGCCAGAGTTTCAAGTAATTATTGCAGATGGAGGAACTATCTAATGCTCAGGAAAATGCAATAAGATCAATCTTACTATGGGGGAATATGTAATGAATAGTCCAATTATTTCTATACCCATGGGTGGTGCTGATGTTGTACTAGGAATCCAATGGTTACAATCATTAGGAACAATGGCTTTTAATTTTCAAGAACTTTTCATGAAATTTTCATTAGAAGGAAAAGAAATTGAGTTAAGAGGTATCACAGGGAAACCCGGTAAGGTGATAATCTCTAATGGCATGACACAATTATTGAAAAAGGGGCATCAAGGCGTTATTGCACAACTATGCTCACTAGATGTTCAAACATTTAAGCCATCTATTCCTCAAGATCTCCAAGGGATCATTGATAAGCATTCAAAAGTATTTGAAGATATTCCCAAAGGTCTTCCACCCAGTCGAAATCATGATCATGAAATTCACCAAATTCCTGGGAGTGTTCCTCCTAACATCAAGCCATATAGATACCCTTATGCCCAGAAGAGTGAAATTGAGCACATGGTTGAAGAAATGTTAGAGGATGGAATTATTAGACCTAGCCAAAGTTCTTACTCTGCACCAGTGATAATGGTATTCAAGAAAAATAGATCATGGCATATGTGTCCAGATTATAGAGATCTCAAAAAGATCACTATTAAAGATAAGTTTCCCATTCCCATAATTGATGGATTGTTAGATGAACTACATGGAGCAATCTATTTCACAAAATTGGATCTCCATTCAGGGTATCATCATATTAGAATGAAGGAAGAAGATATCCCAAAAAAAACATTTCTAACTCATGAAGGCCATTATGAATTTTTGGTCATGCCTTTTGGCCTTACAAATGCACCTTCCACATTCCAAGGGTTGATGAATTCCATTTTCAATCCCTTCCTTCGAAAATTTG
>JASDQU010229193.1:0-15652 GCA_032191745.1 Picea mariana | reverse complement strand
TGATATTCCACCTAAGTTTGGGCTTCTTTTGTCTCGTTCATGGGGAAAAAGGTTAGGAGGTACCTTGCAGATGGATCTGTCATATGCTACGATTTCGTTGTTTGGGGGGAGCTGAAAAGACTTTACAGGGAAAACCAGCTTGCTTACATCTTCAGCGATGGAAAGAATTCTGTCAATCATCCTATCTATGTTGTGGATACAGATTTTGGTTCATGCATCCTTTAGATTGATGATGCTCAATTGACTCCTATGCAGTTAGTGAAGCCTATTGAACAACAGTCTGAAGGTGAAGACATTTCAGTCTGGACTATGTACTTTGATGGGGCCAGCACTAAGGATTCAACAGGTGCTAGGGTAGTTCTGATCTCTCCTTCAAAGGAGACCGTATCTTTGTCTTTCAAGATCAACTTCAGAACTACTAACAACATAGAAGAGTATGAGGCTCTGCTGTTGGGATTAAATTCAGCCAAAGAGATGGGAATAAAAGGTTTGAAAGTATTGGGAGATGCAGACCTCATCATACAACAGGTAAACAACACCTTTCAAGCTAAGCATGTCAGATTGAAGGCTTACAGGGACGAGGTATGGAAAGTGCATTATTCTTTTTCTGTTTTTGAAATTTCATATATACAAAGGGATATGAATCAACTCGCTGATTCTCTTGCTGTTTTAGCCAGCAAATTCACTCCTCCCATGCCCCCTAAGCTCAGTTATGATATTCAAGTAAAATATCGACCATCCTTACCTGACAATATCAAATATTGGAAATTTTTTGAGGATGATGATGAACTCAATAGATTTCTCCAAGTGGTAGACGAATTTTCTGATTTGCATATTGACCAGGAGAATCTAAATGAAGAAGAATCACAGAAACCTGAGCTAAAGAAAAAATTGGGCCAGCATGATATTGTTCAACTACCCAACAATTGTTTACCTCGAGGTTTGGTGCCCTTGGAAAGGCTTTTTTATCAGAATGATGTTCCTTATAAGCCAGACATAAAGGAGAAATATCCAGCTGTTCACGAGCATAACATAGGAGGTAAAAGCCAACCCAAACTTATAAATTTGTCTTCCGAGTTGACTGCTAATCAGAAATCCAAATACTACAGTGTTTTGAAGGATTTTTCTAATGTTTTTGCTTGGAAATATAGTGATCTAAAGACTTATGATCCTGATATTATTCAACATAAGATACCTCTTGAAAAAGACACCATTCCTTTCAATCAAAAGATCAGACCTATCAGTCTTCTTCTGCTGCCAGTGATTGAGAGAGAAATTAAAAAACTCCTCGATGCCAAGATCATAATTCCCTTGAGATACTCCAAATGGATTGCCAATCTGGTGATAGTAAGGAAGAAAAATGGTGAGGTCAGATTGTGTGTAGATTTTAGAAACTTAAACAAATGCTCTAAGAAGGACAACTATCCTCTCCCTAAGATGGAACACTTGTTGCAGAGGATTTTAGGGGCCAAGGTCATGTCTTTCCTTGATGGCTTTTCCAGTTACAATCAGATTTTTGTCCACTCTAATGACCAGGAGAAGACTGCATTCACCACTCCTTGGGGTACCTTTATGTATGCCAAGATGCCCTTTGGGTTAATGAATGTCAAGGCCACATTCCAAAGGGCCATGGACATAGACTTCATGGGAGAAAAGGACAAGTTTTTCCTCATATACCTTGATGATATCACAGTATATTCCAGCAGCCATGAGGAGCATCTGAAACATCTGAAAAGAGTGTTCTTAAAATGCAGGCAGTTCGGGATCTCCTTGAATCCCAAGAAATCCATGTTTGCTCTAAGGAAGGGTAAGATCTTAGGCCACATCGTCTCAGTAGAAGGTGTAATGATTGATCCATCACGAGTGGAGGCAATTCAAAAGCTGTCCTTGCCGAGGTCAAAAAAGGACATTCAATCACTGCTCAGTAAGATAAATTGTGTTAGAAGGTTTGTGCCAAATTTTGTTGAATTAGTCAAACACATAACATGCATGCTGAAAAAAGGGTCTAAGATAAAATGGACAGACAACGCGAGAAACTCTTTTCAGTCAAGCAAGTGATCATCGAATCACCAATTCTGATCAGCCCAGATTACAGTAAGACTTTCTATGTCTTTTCCTTTGCTTCGTATGACACAGTGGTAGCAATCCTGCTTCAGAAAGACGATGACAAATTTGATCATCCCGTGTCTTTCTTTAGCAAAACACTCAGGGATGCTAAACTAAGGTATGACCCTATCAAAAAACAAGCTTATGCTCTCATAAAAGCTTTAAAATCCTTCAGAATTTATATTCTTCAMTCAAAGGTTATCGCATATGTTCCTTCATCTTCTGTAAAATATGTTTTGACTCAGCCAGATATTGACAGAAAGAGAGCTAGATGGATTGCAAARATGATTGAGTTCAATATTGAAGTAAATCCCACCAAACTGGTTAAAGGCYAGGGCCTTTCCAAGCTTTTAACTGAGGAAAATCATAAGCTGCTAGATATTGATTTCATAGGAGAAAGTTTAGAAAATTTACAAACAGAGTTGGTAGCGAAAGGGCAGCATGATAGTCAGCAAGTGGCAGAGCACTTGTCTTCCTGTAAATGGTATTCTGGCATCATACATTTTTTTACAAAAGCTTGAAGTTCCTCCTGAACTCAGTTTGACTCAAGCTCGAGCTCTTAAGCTCAGAGCTATCAAATTCTGCATTTATAATAATCTGTTATATTGGAGAGACCCTGCTGGTTTGCTTCTCAGGTGTTTAGACAAAGAAGAGTCTGTCGAAGTGACACATCAGTTTCATTCAGCCATTTGCGGTAGTCATCATTACTGGAAGACTACTGCCCATAAGATCCTAAGGGCTAGATATTATTGGCCTTTCCTATTCTCAAATGTGTGCGCATTGGTCAAATCTTGTGACAAATGCCAAATATTTACCGGTAAGCAATAGCTACAATATTTACCCCTAAGACCTATAGTGGTGAATGTCCCTTTTCAATAGTGGGGTTTAGATTTTATAGGTGAGATAAATTCTTCATCCAGTGGTCAGCACAAGTGGATTTTGGTAGCCACAGATTATTTCACAAAGTGGATAGAGGCGATTCCCACCTGGAATGCTACACACCAGGTAGTCATGAAGTTTCTCTATGAAAATATTTTGAGCAGATTTGGTTGTCCCAAGAGGTTAGTAACATATAATGCGGTAGCATTTAAAGCAGAAGCATTGGTAGACATGTGTGAATCAATGGGCATCTAGCCGGTACACTCGACTCCCTATTACCCTCAAGGTAATGGCTTGGCTGGATCATCAAATAAGAGCTTGATCAAAATCATAAGAAAATTGTTAGAGGAAAATAAAAAGAATTGGGATTCCAAACTGAAATTTTCTCTGTGGGCAGACAGAGTAACGATTAAGAAAACCATAGGAACTTCCCCATTCAAATTGGTTTATGGGACTGATGCTATTTTTCCTGTTCAGTTAGTTTTTCATGTGGCTAAGTTCTTTCAGGAAGAGCAGACCGAGCCAAATGACATGGTAAGAAGGATGCTTGATTTGGTGGAACTGCAACAAGCTCGTGAACAGTTAGTAGATAGATTAGAAGCTCATCAGAAGAAGATCAAAAATACTTTTGACAGAAAGGTGAAGGTGGACAGTTTTTAGATCGGTGATTGGGTTCTAAAATGGGATGCTCTTAGGAAGGACAAAGGCAAGCATAAAAAGTTTGATTCCTTGTGGACAGGACCTTTTATGATTACTCAGGTGTAAAATAACAACACTTTCATACTACAGAATCTGGAAGGCAAAGAAATGTTCGGTGGCCTGGTAAACGGGCGATTTTTAAAACTCTATTTCGTCTAAGGCTGTGAAGCCTAGACATTGTAATGTTAGTTTAGTTTTTATTTTTGAATAACTCCATGCCCAATGGAAACACTAGCAGATAGCTTAGTTTTTAGGTTCTTTTTCAGGAAAGGCATTGATTCTATGGTTCTTGAAACCTCACAGGGAGGTGTTCATCCCCAATAGGAGCCAGTGTTATCTCCTCAAATAAATTGGTGGATTTTATTTGATTTTTGAGGTGATAGGTTGTGATCTAAATTTTATGTCTAAATTTTTGTAAATAGGTTAGAGAGTCTGTATTTTGAAAACAAGCTCAAAAGAAGTTTTGATTTTGGTTCGGTCAAGAAAAAGTCAAAATATCAGGTTTCGGTGGTTTAGGCGAGCCTCCAATGTGCTCATTAACCACCGAAAGTATTTGTTCTCGACAGTTAAGGGGTTGAAGAAAAAAGGCGATTAACCACCGAAAGTGTTCCAAGGGGAAAAATGGAAAGCTCGCGCTTCCGCACAAGCCAGCTATCAAGTTGGCGCAATGATTAAAAATACAACCGTCGAAAGCTCGCCATGGGGAAGGGTATGCACGTTCGTGGTGTCTGTCTGAAAGTTTTGAAGCCCCTGTGTCTTATCAACCGCATTGGTCATTTCAAATCCACACAGGGCAGTGATTTACATGTATGATTGCACAGAGCTACCCTCCATTTTAGTTGCAAGTACTTTCCCCATCATTATCAGGTTATTCCTTCATTTGAAACCTCGATGAGTCATTATGAATCCCGGAGATTGCTGAAGATAACCATAAGCTCACGATTTCATCAGTAAATCATATTTTCAAGAATCTCGATCCCGCATTCTCTGGCGATTTTCAAAGTGTCACTAAGTCCAGCAAGCACTCTCGAGTCAAGTAAGCCTAGTCGGGTTAGCAGGTAAGCTCAGAATCTTTTTTCTTTCAGTTTCAGAAATAGAAATGCCTCCGAAAATCTGAAGTTTTGGCATGTCTCAGTGAAACGGTCACCCGAAACTGGGTTAGTTTTTCGAACTTGGTTTGTGTTACCCTGTTCCACCAGGTTTTTATGAATGATATTCGCTGTCTGCCTAATTTCTAGAGTCGTTTTCTCCCGAACATCTAGCTTCCCATAATCACAGGCATACTGAGCATTGTCCCATGTCGAAAGCAGGGCCGACTTTGAGATCTGAGGTAGATAGAGTTTGGTTTTTAGAAGCTCACCCAGAAGTGGCCGAATTTTTCAAACAGGCTGGAGTTTTTACATACTGTGAGAAATTAACCTGATTTCATCAACAGGTGGCTGAATTGTTTGCTAGTTCCTATGATGGAAGGATAGCTAAAATTGGCAAGGAGGAAATTATCATTGATGAAGCATCCATTGCCGAATACATAGGTTTACCTAGGTCGGGAGAATGTTGGTTCAAAACCACCTCACCATCAAGAATAGAATTCAGGTCATATTTGTTACCTGTGCATAAAGCTTTGAGCTGGAAGAAGTATATTCCCATGTCTTTTTTGGAACCAAAGTGGCAGTCCCTGTTGAAGGCGATTTTAGTGTATATCACTTGTGAAGGGCGCTACAACAGGGTAATGTTTTATCATTTTAAACATCTGAATCATTTCACAGTCAGAGAGCCTATAAATATGCCTTACTTCTTTCACAAAACCCTGACAAAGATGGCAAGACAAGTAAAAGCCCAGTGTGCTAAGGTAAGCAACAAATTATCACATCAAGGGCTGATTACTCTTCTTGTGAGAGAAGCTCTACAGAGAAAACAAATTGAGTGGGGTTTCTTTTTGTTTTGGAATGAATTTCAAACAGAAAGACCACCAGAGGTAGAAACTAAGAAAGCTAGAGGCAGAAAAAATCTTACTCCCAAGAGTAGTCACAAGAAAAGGAAAGGAATCTCAATACCAAGAGATACTATAAAAGCATCCCCTAGAAAGAAGGAAGGAATCAAGAGGAAATTACAGTTTGAATATAAACAATCTAAAAACCCTGCCACAGAAAAAAACCTTCTAAATCTACCTTATAGTGATTTGGAATCAGAACAGGGGGTGGCAGAGACACAAGATAACATGCAGACTGAATAGGATGTAGATTTTCATTCAAATCTACCTTCACCAAGTCCTCCAGAGATCCATAGGCAACCAGAAGTAGAAGCCTCCTCAAGCAGGCCTAAGAAAGGTAGAACACAAAAAATCAACAAGCTCCTACAACAGATTTATGAGATGGAAGTTCTAGAGAGGGTGATCAAAAAAGCCAACACAGATCTCACTGACAAAAATGTTGAACTGTTCAAAATGAATCAAACCCTAAAGGAGAAGCATGATAAAATTAAAGATAGAAACAGGGTATTGATCAGAGAAAACCTGAAGCTTTATAGACAGCTCAGGATCCTGAGGCTGAAGTTAACGCAGTTTCAGTCACCAGAAGAGGAGCAGACCGGATTGGAAACTTTGGCTAATTTAGCCACAACTATGATGGACACACCAGAACACCCCATAYRRCYAGTAGARGTTCGCARRTCTGCAAKAACAAGGGCTRCCTCATYKAAGAAACMCTGAGCATCAARAAAGGGATCCAAGRTGAGYATTTTTKCAAATTTTGAAWTTTTCTCAAAGATGCAGTTTYGKTGGTTTAGGYGAACAKGACGACTRTTCATTAACCAYTGAAASYTRYGCTTTYRGTMGTTAATCCAYCCAGAAKCTTTCCAAGTTAACYACCGAAAKCCTGTCATGTTCAGAAAAATCAAGTTTTTGCACAGATCAAGTTTTTTCGAGTTGAAAAGGTTTGCAATMTTTTTGAATGAACATATGATAAATTATCAAGACAAAACCAACAGTTATTTTTGACAAATGGTTGAAAGAAGAGGTGCTCCAAAGATTTTTGATATCTTTTGACAAGACAGAAAATCAGGGTACTTTTCCATCTCAACAGATTCGAATTTGCCTCTCTTGGAGAGTCATCATTCAGCCTGGGGAGGCTGCTCTGCACTTCACCAACAATCAAGAAGAAAGAAAGGCCATGAAATCTAGGATTGACCTCATTTTTGGGGATCATCCCACATATTTTGCAACTGCATTTTGAGTTACTATGTTTAGTATATTTGATCCTTGTTTTCAGGATCTTAGAACTACTTTGTAATGCTATAAATCTTAGGATAGAAGATGAACCAAGGGTTCAATGTTGGGTTCTATTTGCTGCTACTGTAAAAGAGGCTTATTCTTAATATATGAAACATTGCAAGCTTCCTTCAGTTGTGTTGTCAGACTTTTTGCTCTTCTGTTCTCTGATATCTTATGAGTGAATGATTTCTTTATTAGCGCTTATTCAATCTACATGTGACTGTCATCTCACTAACTGATTGATTAAGTTAAGAATCATAAGTTATTTCCTTAGTTCTTAAACCCATTGTGCTTGTTTTATATAAGTATAATCTGGTTCAATAGCTATCTTCTCTTCTATTTAATCAAAGCTTGTCTGATTGCATTACTAGAAGGCCTTGTGATATTTGATATCTCTAGACAGTCTTAAACACACAGTCCAGTCCCTAGATATTCATCTTGATCCAAAAAACCACATCAATTATTAAGAAAATAGTTCCCAAAAAGAGTTAGTTACCAGGCGTCTTTGACTTACAACCTAGGAGAGTTTCCTGGAGTGATAACAGGTGGCATCGGGAATCGAAGGATTGGAGATCCTGAGGACGTAAGTTTTATGCTCAGTTTTGCAAAGTTCGAATTTTCGATAGGAAAAAGGACAGTGTTCTGGTGGACCAACGGGTCACATGTGAAAAGAGTTAGTCGGAGGGGCTAAAGGGTGCAGCGGTACCATCAGAGATCAGGAGTTGGGGGATTCGTGAGAGCAGTGAATCACGACAGCGTGAGTATTGATTTCCCGACGGGGTAGTTCCCGATAAGAAGCAGGAAACCATGGGCGAATAGTCATCAGGGTTTGGGGATTTACAAGACCCGATTCCATGAGTTCAAGACTCGCGATCACGCGAAGTCCAATTTCCCGATAGCACAAGGGAAGATCATAAAGAGCACTCTGTGGGTGTGAAAAACTCCTGATAAGGGGGTTTTGGAGAGCATTCTATCTCTTTAGGCCAGCGAAGGAGAAGGTCCTAGTGGGAGCGGACGTGCCCAATGGCGCATTTGTGTCAGAGTGGTATCAGAGCTGATTTCTTGTCTGTATATTTCAGGAAAGAGGAGCGAGGAAGGAAAGAAGCACTCTGATACAAATCAAAGTGGTATCAGAGTGGATTTATTGTCTGTATATTTCAGGCAAGAGGAGTGAAGAAGAGGAAAGCACTCTGATACACATCAAAGTGGTATCAGAGCGGGAAAATCTCTTTGCTTTCTGTAGCAGAGAAGAAAGGAAAATTTCATCATGCCACCGAGGAGAGAAAGACAATCACCCGATCCAGAGGATAGGGGAAACCAGAGAGGAAGAGGGACACAAGCACAGAATACAGAGATGGAAAGGAAGATACGTGATCTCCGAGCGAGATTAGAAGATATGGAAGCAGCGCAGAGACGCACAGCCAGTGCTAGAGATCTGAGTGACTCCGAAGGTGAAGTTGAAGTTCAACAACAAGGAGAAGTTGCAGCTGAAGATGCAGCCAATGAGCGATTAATTAAAGTTATCGCCCAGATGAGTTCAAAGACAAAAATGGACATTCCAGCCTATGAAGGAAGTCTAGATGCAGAAAAGCTTCTAGATTGGATCAGAGCTCTTGACACCTACTTCGATTATGAGGATATCGAAGAGGATAAAAAGGTCAGGCATGTTGTCACCCGACTGAAGGGACATGCAGCATTATGGTGGGACGAGCTTCAAGCAGATAGACGTTCCAAGGGAAAGAAAAAGATCAAAATATGGGATCGAATGATTGTGAAGATGAAGGCAAAGTTCATCCCAAGGGATTATCAAATCACATTGTTCAGGAGGATGCAGAACCTAAGATAGAAATTGATGATAGTAAAGGAGTATACTGAGGAATTCTACAAGCTCAATATCAGAGCAAGTCATCGGGAGAGCGATGATGAAAATGTTGCTAGGTATATGAATGGCTTGAGAAACGATATCCAGGATGAGATGAGTATGACAACCATCAGAACGGTGGAGGATGCATATCAGATGGCGTTGAAAGCTGAGGAAAAGCTAAGACATAAGACAGCACAACGAGGCCGAGGTAGGAGCCAACCAAATGGTAAGTTAGTTGCCCAAGATAGGTTCCAGAAATCCAAGGACGACTGGAAAAAGCCTCAGACTAGAAAAAAAAGAGGTGGAAGTTCACAGTGAGGCCAGCACGCTGAACAGCGAAGGCAGCAGACAGAACAGGGAGGAGGATACGCTGACCATAACACATTTCCTCATACCAGAGGTAGAGGAAGAGGCAGAGGTGGAGTCATCACATGCTTCACGTGTGGAAAGAATGGACACAAGGCAGTTGATTGTCCAGATAGGAAGAAGGATGGAGGAGAAGCTCACATCGCCAAGGCACAGAGATGAGATGCTGAGGCAGAAGACGCAGAAGACGGAAGGTCATTGATGATGTGTAAGGTTCTCTTAACACCCGAGAAGGAGGTGGAGGACACGACTCAAAGAAACCGACTTTTCAGAACCACATGCAAGACCAAATACAGGAAATGCAAGGTTATTGTGGATAGCGGAAGCACAGACAATCTCATTTCAACCGAGATGGTGGAGAAACTAGAGTTGGAGATGACTGATCACCCGAGTCCATATAAAGTTTCATGGCTACAGAAGGGGCATCAGGTAAGTGTCACTAAATAGTGCTTAGTTGACATCAAGATAGGAGGATATAATGATAAAATACTCGGTGATGTTATTCCTATGGATGTATGTCATTTATTGTTGGGTATACCATGGAAATATGACAGGAACATAATTCATGATGGGAAAATGAATACGTATACTTTGGAGAAGAATGGAACAACCCATATGTTACTTCCAATTAAAGAAAAAGAAGTAAAACCAGAAACAAGGAATAATGTACTTCTCATGAGTGGGAAGGAACTTCTGGCGGAAGTAAAGAAGAAGGAAGATCTACAATTCTTTGTGGTCAGGAAACCAAAATTCGTTTTGACCAACACAAGAGTGGATGATTTGCTGGAAGAAATTCAGGAACTGCTGGAAGAGTTCACTGACATTGTGGTAGACGAATTACCTCATTCGTTTCCGCCGGTGAGGAGTGTGAGTCATCATATAGACCTCATACCAGGAGCCAATTTTCCAAACAAAGCTGTGTATAGGTTGACGCCATAGGAGAACGAAGAAGTTAAAAGGCAGGTGCAGGAACTATTGGATAAAGGACTGATCAGGGAAAGTTTAAGTCCGTGTGTCGTTCCAATGGTACTGAGTCCAAAGAAAGATGGAGGTTGGAGAATGTGTATAGATTCCAGAACCATTAACAAGATAACCATCAGGTATAGGTTTCCATTGCCATGGATGGATGACTTGATGGACTGTTTAAGTGGAGCCAAGTTTTTTTCAAAAGTTGATTTGAAAAGCATATACCATCAGATTCGCATGAGGGAAGGCAATGAGTGGAAGACAGCCTTCAAAACAAATGAAGGGTTGTATGAATGTTGTTTGGCTTGACGAATGCACCAAGTACCTTCATGAGGTTAATGAATGAAGTGCTGAAGGAATTCATTGGTAAGTTTGTCATTGTTTATCTAGATGACATATTGATTTTCAGAAAAACAAAAGAAGAACATCTAAAGAATTTAGCTGCAGTATTGAAGAAGCTACAACAAGAGAAGCTGTTGATCAACATGAGGAAATCTTCATTTATGAAGACAGAACTCATTTACTTGGGATTTTTCATATCGAAAAATGAATTGAAGATGGATCCAAGTAAAGTGGAGGTAATTAAAAATTGGCCATCACCGAGAAATATTTTTGAGGTGAGAATTTTTCATGGACTGGCTAGTTTCTACTGAAAATTCATCAGGAATTTCAGTGGAATTAGCACAGCAATGAAATAAATATTTTCATTGGACTGAAGAGGCAGAGAAGAGATTCAATCTGTTGAAGCGAAAGATCACAGAACAGCCGGTTTTGGTGTTGCCGGATTTTACGAAAGTGTTCCAGTTAAAATGTGATGCAAGTGGCTTTGCCATAGGAGCGGTCTTGAGTCAGGAGGACAAACCAATTGCATATTTCAGCGAGAAGCTGGATGAGGAAAAAGTAAAGTACTCCACTTATGATAAATAATTTTATGCTATCATACAAGCGTTGAAGAAGTGGAGACATTATTTAATCCCGAAAGAATTTGTTTTGTATAGTGATAATCATGCATTGCAGTTTGTGACTCAACAAGAGAAGTTGAATCAAAAACATGATAAATGGGTAGAGTATATGCAGAATTTTACATTTGTAATTAAACACATTTTAGGTATTGCTAACAAAGTGGCTGATGCTTTGAGCAGGAAGTGTTTGTTGCTGCAGGAGTTCCGAGTAAAAGCATTGGGTTTTGAAAATCTTAAGGACATGTATGCAGGTGATGCAGATTTTGCAGAGGCATATGAGGCAGCTGAGAATCCAGTTCTCAGAGATAGAAGCCCATGGATAGATTACATGATCCCAAATGGACTGTTGTTCAGAGGCAACCAACTGTGTATTCCAAATTGCTCCATGAGGGAGAATCTGCTAAAAGAGAAGCACAGCGGAGGATTGGCAGGGCATTTTGGCCACGACAAGACATTTGCAAAGCTGACTGAAGCATACGTTTGGCCAGGAATGAGGTTGGAAGTCAAGAATTTTGTTGATAGATGTAGAATTTGCCAGCATTCAAAGGGCAAGAAGTAGAATGCAGGATTCTATCAATCATTACCCATACCCGAGAGGCCGTGGGATGAAATCAGCATGGATTTTGTACTGGGATTACCGAGGATGAAAAGAGGACATGATTCGATATTTGTGGTGGTTGATATGTTTTCTAAAATGGCACATTTTATTCCATGCCAGAAGACCAGCGATGTGACTCATATCGCAAATTTGTTTTTCAAGGAGGTTGTTAGACTTCATGGTTTACCCAAAAGCATAGTATCAGATAGGGATACAAAATTCATTGGACATTTCTGGAGGACACTCTGGAAGAAGATGGGGACTAACTTGATGTTTAGTTCAGCCTATCATCCTCAGACAGATGGGAAAACAGAAGTGGTTAATAGAAGTCTGGAAGATTTATTAAGAAGCTTGGTGACAGAGCACCACAGCAGCTAGGAAAATGTATTGCCACAGGCAGAGTTTGCATACAACGACTCAGTGAACAGGAGCACAGGAAAATCCCATTTGAGATTGTATACAGTAGGAAGCCAAGATCTGAACTGAGAGACTCAGAGCAGATAATGACTAAGAGCACAAGTGCTGAAGAATTCGCAGAGGCGATGGAAGAACTTCACAGCAGGGTGAAGCAGCGATTGCTGGAATCAAATCAGGAATATAAGTGCAGAGTAGATCAACATCGGAGACAACTTCAGTTCAAAGTTGGTGATCTATTTCTGGCACATCTGAGGAAGGAAAGGTTCCCGAGAGGAACATACAACAAGCTGAAAATGAAGAAAATTGGGCCATGCAGAGTCCTAAAGAAATTGGGAGAAAATGCTTATGATATTGAGTTGCCGGATGACATCGAAATATCTCTGACGTTCAATGTCATAGATTTATATCCATATACAGCTGAGGAAGCAGGAGCTGGAGGTGATGAATAGCCAAAAATCCAGTGGAAAAAGCAGATGCTGATTGCAGGAAAGCCATAGATGGAGCGTATACTTGACAAGAGGGTGAGTAAAAAGACCAGGCGGAAGCAATACTTTGAGTATCTGGTTAAATGGAAGAACCATCCAGTGGAAGATGCCAGCTGGGAAAGCGAAGAAGAAATACAAAAGCATGGACAGACCATGTAGGAGCTCATGGACAGGAGCCCATGAAAGTTTTCAAGCCGAAGAGTATGATGCAGGAGCATCACCAACTCATCAAGCAAGCCAGCACATCAAGTGGAGATCAACTGGATAAACAAACCCAAATTTTTGAAGTGCTTTGGGATTGTAGCGCAAGTTTTTAATGAAACCATTTATGAAAGAGCGCCTTTTATATATTGTATCAGACCTCGAGCCATACGCTCTTGTCTGAAGTAGATAGGAGGCATTTAATAGATTTAATGTTGGTAGATAGGACATTTAAGTCTAGATTTGATAGTTAGAGTCTGAGAGGGAAAACAGGAATAGACACCCTCATTGTATCATTGTAACATTATCAAGCATTCAGAAGAGAAAGAGAAAGCAGAGAATATTGTATGAAGAATACCCATGTACATGCATTTGAATCAATAGAAGGAAGCTTTGATTCAAGCACATGGTTTGTGTTGTTTTCTCTGTGTATTGTTGATGTGCTCATGAATGTTTGTTTTCTGGTTATGCATTTGCTTTGTATATGTTGTGCATGTGATTTCATGTTTCAACCTGAAGTCTGAAGGGAAGAGAATGAGTTTCAATTGTTTCTCTATCTGAGCCAGGAGATTCCTGCAAGGTGTGTAGTTGAATTCATCCGCAAGGAGTGCGTTGATGAAGGCTCAGTAGGTTAACTTTTGTTCTCATTCACCCAGAAGTGGAAGTGAGTTTTTGAAGCCATGTAAGGAATGCGCAGGCTGAAGAAGAAGTCTCAGTTGTTAATCTAAGCAGAAGGAGATTGAAGACTACTGCTGCAGGAGTTGCGCAGAGTCGAAGAAGTCTGAAAACTTGAAGTGCTTACAGGGTTGCAGCAAGGAGTGCATGCAAGTCCCTCTGAAAAAATCAGAGTGGAGAAGCTCAGGAGGTATAGCACCTTCATGGTATCATTGAAAGAGAGCCCAGGAGGTTTGGGTCGAGGAAGGTTCAAGCAGGAATTGCAAGCGCAAGCGTCGGAGAAGATAAGTTCTGAGAAAGAACATTTAGCCTCACAAGCTATCCTCAAGGAGGAGGAATTGACGGTCAGGATTCATAGAGGAGATCGACGAAGTCCCGTCAGCTGTCAGATCTTGGAAATTTGCACAGATTTTAAGTCCCAGCGGACAGAGGAGGAGTCCGAAGGGTCATCGGGATATTTTCTTCATCGAGCTTTGGTTGAACAAGAGAATCGAGACCTCATAAGTCCTGAAATCCCAAGAAGGGATCTCAGCCGTAGATCTCGTATGGGACATGTGTCAGCAACTCGGAGCGAATCGGAGTTCGGGATATCAGGGTTTCCGGAGTCGTGAAACTCAAGCATATCAAAATCGTGATCCATGATTTCTCGACACGATCAGAGCCATTAATTTGAAGGACGCATGTCCAAGGATCCTTAAGAGTTTGGGGTTCGACATTTCGGGATTTCTGCATGTAAGGGAATAGTCACATTAGAAATCGCGATTTCACGATACCCGATAGAGGAGAGAGGAAGCGGTGACATGGAGGAGAGAGTTCACCCGTGCATCGGGGTTCGACATTTCAGGATTCTCGATGACGAGAAACTCATGACAGGAGAAGTCGCAAAATTCTGAAATGTGACGGTCCCACAGTCAAAGCAGTTAAGTGGAGGACATGTGTCATCGCAGGTAGGAGATCGATACTTGGAAGGGTTTGCAAAATTGTGCAACAGGAATCGCGAATTTTCGAAATGTGATTTCTCGATTTCCACGGGAGTGTGGGCCACGGATGCCGGAGTAGTAGGATAGGTGGCATCGGGAATTAGAGGATCAGAGATCCTGAGGACGTAAGTTTTACGCTCAGTTTCGCGAAGTTCGAATTTTCGATAGGGAAAAGGACCATGGTCTGGTGGACCAACGAGTCACATGTGAAAAGAGTTAGCCGGATGGGCTAAAGGGTGCAGCGGTACCATCGGAGATCGGGAGTTGGGGGATTCGTGAGAGCAGTGACTCACGACAGCGTGAGTACTGATTTCTCGACGGGGTAGTTCCCAATAATAAGCAGGAAACTGTGGGCGAATAGTCATCAAGGTTCAGGGATTTACAAGACCTAATTCCATGAGTTCAAGACTCGCGATCACGTGAAGTCTGATTTCCCGATAGCACAAGGGAAGATCATAAAGAGCACTCTGTGGGTGTGAAAAACTCTCGATAAGGGGGTTTTGGAGAGCATTCTAGCTCTTCAGGCCAGCGAAGGAGAAGGTCCTGCTGGGAGCGGACGTGCCCGGTGGCGCGTTTGCGTCACTTTGGGACATTGGCATATTTGGGTTGCTCATCATTGTCAGCATGATACTTATTAATATATGAATGAATAATAAGTATTAAAGAATCTAAATTGAAAAGTTGTGGGAGGGAAACCTAATAGTTATTCCTCCTCTTGTCATTTCTATGGTCTATGATAACAATTTGTCTGCCTTATATCTTAATTTTTGCACTCATCTCCGTGGTGTTTTTAATTTTGTACTCTTGGACTTATATTTAGGCACTATAATAAAATTCTGATAGATTTTATAGTTAAAGTTGATATGGCATAGATAAGGGGCAATTGTAATCCACATTTCTAGTGATCACTGACCTAGAAACCTTTCTATTGATCATTGACCAACCATGAGTGATAGTGAGGAAGGGAAATTATTTATAAAGAGTGTTGATAAAATTACTTTACAATAAAATAACATCTTATGTGAGATCCTTATATCTATCCTAGGGAGGGATAAAATAGTACTTCCTCCAACTACCTAGTCAAAAAATACAATAAAAATGAGGTGGTCAAGCCACATGTACAAAGATCCGAGTTAAAAGGCCCCAAGAGAGAGAGGGACATCTCCATAAATGAGGGAAGAGGTTG
>JASDQU010229190.1:0-17121 GCA_032191745.1 Picea mariana | reverse complement strand
GAAGCGCCAAAAGTCATGTGGGCCCCGTTTGGGTAAGTGAGTACATCAACTTCTCGGGGTCGTAACTTTTGCATACAATCTTCGTTTTAGGCATGTGATAGCTCGTTGGAAAGGTATCGTCAAGGAGATTCATTTTGGGGGCTCAATTATGCCTTCAACTATCATTTAAAACCTTGATCTCTAAAAACCTTCATTTGGGCCCTCAAAATGGCCCCGTAAGTTAAAAACTGCTAAAAATAGTAAATTGTCAAAATTGCCAGAAAACTATTTTGAGCCAGCTGAAAAAGGTGGGTGGCCACTGATATCCACCTAGATCATTGAATTTTTTATATATCCCTTGACCTTTCATGCATGAGATCATAATCCCTACAATCTCGATCATCATGCCCCACGGACTTACAGAACATGCAATACAAATTTGTGGGTGTTTGAACATATTTTTGCATGTAATAGCACTCACTAGGGAGATGTCTATTTCTACATATCTCGCACCAGGGCAGGGTGACTTACTTCAAAGGAATCGGAGCTCCAGAGGCCAAGTACTCATGAAATAGGGGATAGTGTTCCTTGCCATGGCCCTCTGATTTGCATCTGACACACCAAATGTCTTCTCTTTTATCTTTTCCCTTGTCTTTCTTCATATCTTGACCTGAAGAGACAAACTAGTTAGATAACTCAAGATTTGACACATACCTGAGCTGAATTGTCCCATAGGGGTTGATTCTAACTTCATGGCGATCTCCAGTGCCTCAGTCTGTGAAGCAATATTTTGTTGCATTAGAGGAACTCTGATGTGTGGTAAGAGAGCAGCAATGAACCATTCATTTTTATCCTCGTCTTGGATCTGAAAAATCAAATGGCCTATGAGGGTCTTGAACCTATGATCAAACTCCCAAACAGGTTCAACTACTTTCTGCTTAATTTCCTTTAGTTTTGTAATGCACTGTGACCCCGACTTGGGTTTTTTGAATTCTGCAATCAGCGTAGTCTTGATCTAGTTCAGCGTTTTCGGTTGGGCAACTTCTTGGACAAACTTCATGCACCAGTTCAGTGCGTGGTCTCTCAGGGTAGTACTAAAATGAGCTCGTTTAACAACTTCATCAGTGATATTCTTAATACTCCACACGACTTCATAGAGAAACCAGTGTTGTTCATGGTCTTTATATCCATCTCCTCTAAAGGTGGGTAACCTCATCTCATCTGCCATAGATCTTCCTAGGTTTCCTATCTAAGTATATGTTGAACTGCTAGTAACAGTACTCCGAGGACTCTGGTGACTCTGAATATTCTGATTGCTTAGTGTTGTTGAATCAACAGGGGGGATAATATTACTTACTTCAATGGTCTGCACAGTTCCTGAAGTTTTTGGTTCTTCTTGGTGAGGTTCTTCAATCTTTTCTTCTCTCGGTCCAACGGATCCTGATTTTTCTTCGCTTAGTAGCTCGTCCTCCTCTCCACTATAAAACCCTTCTTCTGGTAGAAGAGGTTCATGATCTTGCTTAAACAAATTTGTCAAAGGAACTTCTCTGAAGGTCCTTCCATTGTGTGTGTGTCCAACCTCTATGTCGTTGTCACTGTCTGAATTCTTGAACATTAGATTTTTCAATATGACCCACTATTGTATCTTCAAGATGTTCTTCTCATGCAATAGCATCTTGATCCTCAACTTTAGAAAGTGTAAAAATTTTCCTCTAGCTCCCTTAAAGAAATATCTCTCAGCTTGGCTATATGACGCTACTCTGTCAACAAAAAACTAGGTGATGTACCCTCCTATGGTACTATCGAACATGTGATCCATTCCTCTTCACATGACGTTATCAACTCTCTTAACCTTATTGATCAACACCGACATCCAAACCACATGTGGCTTAGATCTGATCTCGAACTGGGTATCTGCTAATTTGGCTAACCACTTAAATATCTCCTTATGAATCCCTCCAAAGAAAATCTCGTGTATATCAGTAAAGATATATCTTTCTAACCAATCTGTTGTACTAAGATTAGGGTTCTTGTTATGGGCTTCAGCGAAGTCCTTTTCTTTATCTTCTATCCACTTTTGAATCTTTGTCTTCGATAGAAACCACCTTGAAATTCCCTCAAGAAGATTCATGTCCCGACAATGGAACCATTTGTTGGCACAGGAGCATACCCAGGGTTCAAATCCAAGAGCGCAGAAACAAGCCCTAACTACTGGCCCTTTCGGCAACACCTGCGAGGCAGATGCAGTCTCACCCAAAGTAGCTATGAGGGGGTTGCAGGACAAAGATGTCTACAACCAAAGGGGATATCAAGTGGATCCAATACAAGAACAATATATCATTTATATATCACTTACCAGCTTAGATATACTCTACACAACTATCTATCATATCTAACACAACAATACAATAACAGTATATCAAATGACAAAGAACACAACATCAATCACACGCAACACAAGATATACGTGGTTCACCCTCTCCCTAGGGCTACGTCCACAGAACTCTGCTTTATAATATATTAAGATGAAGCATACAGTTCTTGTCTGCGCTCTCAGTTAGCAGATCTTCTTTCTTCTCCTCTATGTCTCTCCCCTCCCTATGCATCCAGCTGTAGAGTTGATCTTGTCACCCAGCTGAAGATCTTACAATACCAGAAGGCTCTCGCACTCAACACTTCTCTCTCACACAACAATAATCACTCCTGCCAATAACAAAACTAGAATGACAATACCAACAACCCATCCCAGGTCCTTTAGACCTCTATTTATACATTACAATAGCTCACCAACAGCCTTAGGCTGAAACCTAGGTGTCAAAACCCTAGATACCAAAACCCTAGGTGTCTAAAATCCTAGGTCAACTTGACCCCCATTTTCAGGGCTTTGCTAGTCTGTCTTTCCTTCCTTCCCGTGCGGTGCTCCAAAGCATCCAACAATTTTTTTTTCCATTTGTTGAGTTGTCCACGATCCTTTTTCCTTGTTGATCTATCATCCTCGATCTCCTCGTACAACGGCTTGCTTTCTCTTACTTAGCTCTGTATTTTCTTCTCTTTTGATCACTTTGACCTAGTCTCAGTCACTGTGTCTTCCACATAGTTCACATTCTTTTCTTTCTGCCTTAATCTTCACTTACTTACATACCCAAGAGCCAATAGTAATCCAAGGGAAAGTTCACCTGTCCGCGGGGGAATATTTCTGTAACAGAAATTGGTGACTCCATTGGGGAAGGACATTGACTTGTCTTTACTTGGATCATCTAAGCTTTTTTCCACCTTTAGATATTATTTTCTATTTGTTTCTGATCTACTTCCCTTTCTCTCTTCTTCATTGAATATTTCACAGAGTCTTTGGAAAAGTTGTCTGAGTTTTTATCATTTTTTTTCCGAGTTTTTGGGAAGGTAAGCTCTCCTCTACTGTGTACACCAGAGCACTGATATAGGATCAACGTTCCCATGTAGTGTATACCAGAGCGTTGTAGCACTCTGTCCCTTTGGAAACAAGAGCATTGATCTCCTTTTCTAGGTTTTTCTGCCCCTTTTTTCTCACTTTTTCTCAGTCTGATCCTAAGGGGATTTTTGCTCATAGACCTTTGAATACTCTTGACATTGTTTTGCTAAGAGTTGGGAATTTATCACTCATTCATGTCTATCCTTTGAGTTTGCAAACTTTCTCTTAGTTGTGGTCCCCTTGGGTTAATAGGATCCCTTGGTTATTTTTTCCTTTTGAGTTTATCTGATCTTCGTCTCATAAATCTCTCAGATTTCTTGACTGTTTAGGATTGTTCATCAACTAAGGTTTGCAAAGGTTGCTTGGTATTAAGCCTTCTTGTCTTCATTTGAAACATCTCGCTTTTCTGGATGATTAGGACTCTTATGACAACTTAGCTTGATTTATGTTTCTTGTTGCTCTTTGTTTGAGGATTTTCGTGAGTGTTTATCTTCTTTCTCTTTTGCATCTTTGAGTTCTTGATTGAACGAGTTATCATACTTGTTTCTTTCGATTCTCATTATCCTTTGAGTGAATTCTTTGTTTGAAATACTTTTGCTTCGTGTCTTTTGTATATTCATTCGACTCTTTCATTTTGATTGAAAGTAATGAAACCTTAAAGGATTTTCATTTGTTTTCTTTTAAAATAAAATAAATAAGATAATTGTGTTCTTGCTTTTGGGTAGTGTCGTAGATTGCATTTATAAAATTGCATTTGGGAATTGGGTGTTTTTGTTGAATAAAGTTGAACCTCTTCTCCATCATGTATACAGGATTCATTGAAGAAAGATATTTGCATCTCATTATTCTGCATTCTTTTGGAGTCGAGTCTAAAACATCATAAGTTTCACTTTCACACCCTTGATTAAACAACAACCCTAAAACAAAGCGCTTGTAAAATTGATCAGACACTTTTATGTTATCTGGTAGCGAACCTACGTTAGCTTTAAGTGTAGGGATTTGGAATAGGTTGTGAGGATAACTTTACAAAGCCATCAAACAAACATAGAATCTTGTGCTAGGGAGCGGTAAATCCAATTGTTCGTATAAGCATAGTCGGGATCCCCCTCTCACACAGGAGTTAAACACAAGGTCGTGTGTGGGAGAGCAACGAAGATTTCCCCTCTAAAGCTTAACCCACGTAGCAAAAAGATCGTATATTGGGGGTTCTTCCTAAGAAACGACTGGTTTCATTTGGTCTCGGAGCTTCGTGAATACCGAATCCGTTTGAGGTTCTTAGTAGTACTCCGGTCTACTTGTCTTCAGTTATCTTGAAGAATTTTGGACATGTTATCCTACCGTACATTCCTTCTCGACTGTTGACTGTACCTACCTGGAGGATGACTGTGAGTTGGTAACTTTATTGGCCTATATCTATAGGGTTGATACATAAGGTGACGGTGAAGGGGATTCTTCATTGTACCTAGGTCAAATGTTGGTCAAACTCACTCGGGCTCCTTGGAGGGTACACACATGGGTAAAACCGTGTGGGAACTTGCACCAAGGCGTAAGTCTGTTAAGCAGGTCACCAACGTAACTGATCCACCCTCTCTATCCCATCCCCTTCCTATATTGATCTCGCGATGTTGGATTTCATCACCAACTAGTGGTTTCATTGTGGGAAGGTNTTGATTGTTTTCTTCTCATATGTGTAGCGTGCGTTGTTTGTTTTTCTTAGTGGACCTTAGGCCGAGTCAGTGTCAATGGCATCAATTCCTGGGATTACCAACGAAGGAACCCCTTTTCCCAAGGAACCTTTCACCTTTCCTTCTTTTGGAAACATTGTTCTTCCATGAATTTCCACAATGAGTCTACCGGGACTCACCATCGGGTTACCGGTTTGGTTGTTCCCTACTCCGGTGATCTCAACTTTTCCCGGTGCTTTGAATGCACCTAATGCTTCATATGCGTTGGAACAAATATTGAAATTTATAAACTTTGTGTCCTTCACAAAAAAAAATTGTCAAGTTGTGTTAGCTTTAAATCCATGTGTCGCATGGCATAAGCTTTTTAGCCGCAGTAAACCTCTAAACCTTTCGCCATTTTCGTCAAGCTTCTCTACCATCAAAATCTCAAATCCTTGCATCAGAATTTGTCAAAAGTTTCAAAGCTTCACATCCAATTTTTTGAGTCCCTCTCATCTCTCTTTGTTCACAATTCCTCGATCTTTTAAAAGGGTATTAAAAACTCCAAGTTACCTTTGTTATGTTAAACCAAGCTACAGTTCTGTAAAATTATATATAAATTATATTGTTTTAAAATTATTTTATATAATTTTAAAATAATCTTTTATTATTGTTTTAAAGTTTGGTAAAAACAAAAAAATAAAATAAAAGGTTTATTTATTCAAACCCATATACACCAAATCTTTTTTATGCAAAAAATTATTTGGCCAATTACCCCACAGGCCCAATATCCAATCAAAGAACCAAGCCAAGCACTTGCAAGACAACACAAGTCAGTTGAGACCGAGCGCCTAAGCGCCACACATCAACTCACATGGAGGAGCTCACGAGAGGGCCCAAAAGGGGTGCACTATGCGTCGAACAATTACGGGAACGTTGGAATATTTAAACATCAACAAAGTTGTTTCACCTGATACATGTGGGATAATTCCTACATAATAAGAATAAAAATGCAGATTAACCATTCAAGCCTTAGCGTGCAGGTGTCGAGTTTATCATTGTTTATACAGAAAGATCTAAAATCAGAAGCTATATTCACAGGTGTCATCACCAGAAAGGAAATTTTAATTGTTTATTTGTTTCCATTATGTTTTCCAACTGTCCAAATGGACACTCACCATGAAGTTCACAAGTGTTAATGAAGATACCAGATGCCAAGTCTACATGTGTAAGGAGATGGATCATAAGCAGCTAAGGCCACATCAAAATGCCAAGTCTATTGACCGCCAAGTAAATTTCCAAGTGCTTGACAGTGCCATTGAAGGAGATAGCGCACACATGGAGAGCTTTGCCAAATTCGAAAAACGCCCAGCGATGACATCCTTTCGTTTTTCTTGATATTTGTAAAGGGGATATTATGTTATTTGATGCAAAAGAAAGTTTTGAACCCATCATATCATGATCATAAATCTTTTGAGACCCTAAAAGGAGGATTATAGATTTACAAAAAGGCTGGCAGGATCCCTCTTCAGATGGAATTAGGTGGAAAAGATGCTTGTATTATACTTGATGGCGTTGATCTGGATCTGACAGAAACCAATGTTGTCAAAGGAGGATTTTCTTATATTGGTCAGACGTGCATTGTGTTCAAAGTAGTCTTTGTGATGGAATCATTTGCAGATATTGTTGTAGAGAAGGTGAATGCCAAAGTCACTAAGATGATTGTCGGGCCACCAGAAGAAAATTGTGATATCACTCCGGTTGTCACAGAATACTCTGTAAATTTCATTGAGGGTCTTGTTATGGATGTCAAGCAAAAAGGAGCTAAACTCTGCCAGGAGTACAAGAGGGAGGGTAACCTTATTTGGCCTCTTTTGGTAGACCATGTGAGGCCTGACATGAGACTTGCTTGGGAAGATCCTTTTGGTCCAGTATTTCCCGTCAGTAGGATCAACTCTGTTGAAGAAGGCATTCATCATTGCAATGCCAACAATTTTGGACTTCAGGGATGTATATTCATAAAAGACATCAATAAAGAAACCATGATAAGTGATGCCATGGGAACTAGAATAGTTCAAAGAGGGTTATGTGCTCACACTTTACTTATCTAGAAATCATATTAAGGAGCCCGATGTGGGCACCTCACTCAATCAGTGACAGAGCACCCATAGATCTTGTGATTGTTCTTGATGTGAGTGGGGATATGAAGGTACCAATTAACTCCTGTAGATTTTTTTGGAAGAGATTGTTCAGGTTCGTGTTGAGAAATAATCTTTACAAGGGGAAATTGATCTCTTACAGACACGCTTGGAAGAAACAAATGCAAGACTAAAGCATGTTGCACAAGACAAGATAAAAAATGAGCTTCTTGCAGATGAAGTTGAGATTTTGAAAAGACGGATTGTTGAAAGGGAAATCATTTGGAAAGATGGAAAATTTAAAGATATGGAGAAAGAGAGGTTAGCTCTGGAGGAAAGTACTAAACAATTACAGTCCAAGATTTCCATTACTGAGGAAAATGCACGTGATCTTGCAAAAGTGAAGTCTGAATGCCATGTTTTATAGAGAAAGGTTGAACACTTGCAAGTAGAGCTAGAGAAATTGACTGAGAGAATTATTTTTCCAGATGATATTGGAATCAAAAACCGATCTCTTCAGGAGAATATTGACAGAATAGAAGAAGCTCTGGCTCAAGATCAAGTGGATAAAGGCTTGTTAGAACAAACACAGGAAGAAAATTTACTTTCAAATGAGCAGATTAAACTTCTAGAGAAGCTCCTTCTTGAATCAGACGATGATATAAAATCACAGCTTCAAATATACCAAGAATAAGTACATGCATTTCAGAGGACTCTTGAACAGCTGAAGCATGAAAGAAAAAAACAATTTTTAGATGGACCTATTCAAGACTTGCCTTGGGATTTTTGGAGCAATCTACTCCTTTCTCTAGACAGTTGGATGCTTGAGAAGAAGATGGATTTTGATGATGCAAAACTATTAAAGGATATGGCTTGGTGTAGAATCATGCATTCGAGATGCTTATGCACAGTGCAAGGACAAGAATGAGAAGGATGTAATTGCCAACCTTCTGAAACTCGTAAAAGCGAAGAAATTGAAGAAGTTCAGAGTTCAATGTTAGAGTGTTTTTTTATTCTAGGCGACAAAGTATCCAGATCACAGTCAAAGGAGTTATTATTTCTTGTAAAACTTACATCTCCAAGTGATCAAATGTTTCCAAGGCTTCATCAAAGCATGATATTCATCCATAGCACTTGTCAACACCAGATTTTGCTAAAAATTGAAAGAAGGAGTCAATTAAGGGGAAATTGCACAACACATATATATGAAGTGTCAAAATCTCCTAGATCATCTTTAATTTGGAGGATTTGTTCCAGATATTAAGGCATCAATTGACCAATCAATTCCATATTTCAAGGCAGCAGATATGCAATCATTTCCAGATTGTCAGGCAAAGTATCAACATCAAGATTATTTCCATATTTCGGGTAAACAGTTACAATATTGGTGGTTGGGGGATAGCATTCAGTTCAACATATCAAAATGATAAAAGGGACAACAAATTAGCATATGAAAAGGGGGGAACATCCCGAGATCCCTTTTGGGATGGGTTTGTAATGCCAATTTCTTTCAGCGAAATACTGGACAAAAGCAAAGAGATTTTAAGCGTTGTTGAGTTAAATCTTGTTTTTCCATGTGTTTTGTTTCTCATGTTGTCATTAATCTTATTTCTTCCACTCATTCATTTATTCAGCTTGTAGAGGTTACAATTCAGTGAAACTTCTTTTGTGGCTAATTAAAAGCATTCCTTCAAGTTCATTTTTTCCTCTGTATTGTTGTGAGCAAAACAAGACCTACATCTTAATTGTTTTGCCTAATTTACAAGTTTTATTTGTTCATAGTTTTTCCTCTATCTTGCTATGAGTGAGAAAATACCTATGTCTAGATATTTGAAATCATTGTCATTCTTCTACTGAAAGGAATACTAGATTTGTCAAAATTGGATACCTGGATTTTTGCTTTAGTTTTTCTTACATACATCTTCTATCCATCCTCATGATTTTAAATGGATTTAGCATATGAGTTCATGCCTCTTTTTTTTTTATTTGTAATGATTGAAAGTCTCGTTCTGACCTAGTTCTAGAAGCCTCCGAAAAACTGATCAATCAACTATTTATATTTTCTTCAAAATGTGTTAAGGATTGGCTCTATTACAGCCTAGAGTCAACTCTCGTGACAACAATATGTAAGCTCACCACCCACAAATCAACCTCATGTCGACCTTTCACCTTCTTCACCTGTCAGGTCTCCTTCCCTTTCTCCTTCTTTGCTTAGTGAAATCTCTAAAGCAAGTATCCAGGTTGATAAGAAGAAGAAGAAACATAAGGGGAAGAATAAGAAGAATAAAAAAGAGACCAGGCCTCCAACTGCATTAGGTCATGTTGGATCCGAGAAACTAGCTATTGTTAATTGTACCGGGAGTGTTGATAAATTTGACAAGTCTAAAACAAAGTATCATAAACCCAAATTCCCTTGAAAGCTTTGTAACGGTGATCACTTTCTGAGGGATTTCCCTAGTCTTCCCAAGGTTTTAGAAATGTGGTCTTCCACATCATCAGATCCTGTTGAACATGCTAGTGACACCTCATCAACTAGTGACGTTAATGTTGGTAAGAAGAATAGAACTGTCAAATTTCCTTGTATGTTATGCGAAGGTGATCATTACTCTCACCTTTTCCCTCATATGGACGAGGCTTCTTATATTTTTGAAAAGATTAAACTTCCAACTGGTTATCATAAGATCTCTCCCAAATCGTCATTAGTTGATGGACCGGTCAATCTGGTTCCATCCCTGGTCAGTCTGGTTGATCAAGTGGTCAATCTGGTTTCATCCTCGGTTGAACCACTAACCCAAGTAGTTGATCCAGTTTCGTCATCGAGCAGCCCAGATATTCATCTGAAAAGTGAAACCCAAGTGATTGGTCCACTTTTGTCATCGATCAGCCCCACTCTTCATCTAAAGAGTGCCAAAGTGGTCGATCTAGTTCCGTCATCGATCGATCCCACTCCTCCCTTAAAGATTGAAACCGAAGTGGTTGATCCAGTTTTGTCATCGATCGATCCTACTCCTCATTCAAAGAGTGAGAATGTCACTCAGGTCTACCTCGTTAATATTGATTCACTCGGGCAAGGGGGCACTTCACCTGTCCCAATGGCACCCCCTTCGAGCAATCAAATGATTTCTATTAATGGGAGCCATTTGACAAAACCTCGTCTTCCTTCTTACGTTCCTTTCCAAATCACTGTGCAAGTTTTTGATAGGAATATTCCTAACACTATAATAGACTAAGGTGCTTATGTTAGCATCTTATCCGCAAATGCTTGGCAAGATTTTAGATCCTCGCAGCTTGCACCCGTGATTCAGAATATGTTGACCTTTGACAGAAGAGTTAATAAACCTTTAGGGATCCTTCCTCAGTTTCTAGTTACTTTGGGAGGAAAAATGGTCTACGTCAATGTGATGGTAGTTCACGACCCCTTGGACTTTAACCTGCTCCTCAGGAGAAACTATGTCTACGTTATGAGAGATTTTTATGCCCACTCTCTTTCGAGTGATATTTTTCCTCACAACAGAAACATATTAATGATCAGACATCTTTCATTCATTGAACCTCATCTAATGGTCAACCATCCACCTTCCCTGAATGGTCCATACATGTCAGTGATGTCTGCCCCACCGCAGGTCAATTATGTAACTACCTTCCACATACGTTCAACCCCACACAAGAGGGAATCTCTCCCCTATCCTGACTTAGATCTGGTAGTTGACATGGTCATCTCTTCGATATGGCTATTAGAGCCAGATGTCCCTACCCTTATCAAGGCCATCGAAATGTGTTTCTTTTAGAGTGTTTTTCTCCATCTAGAGAAGATCTCCTGGAATCCATGGCTAACATTTGTCCCTTGACATGTATTCCTTCCAGATCATTGTCCTCTTGGAAGCCATGATCAAGGAGAGGTTTTGAACATAGTTTTTCTTCTCTGTGGAAAGCTCGTTAAAAAATGAAATAGAGGTCTTGAGCATAGTTTTTATTCTCTGTGGAAAGCTCGTTAAAAAATGAAACCGTCAATCTCGACTAGAATAATTCTCCGCCGTATCATCTTATATTTTTTCGGACCTTGGATACTAAAATCGTGAAAAAAGACAACCCTGAAGTCACCTTTAAGTTATTTTAAGACTCTTTAAACATGAAAAACCACCGATTTTTCCTTCTTTGGACTCGCTAAACTACACATTGAAGGACCCATATGGGGACGAACCCTTACTTCTTCCAGTTAGTTAAATAAAGGAAGAGGAACTTACCAAAGGTGAGTTATATCAAGCATGTGTTATCCTCCTCGAGCTCGTTAAATAAAAAAGAGGTACTCATCTATCTGGATGGGAGAAAAAATTGAAGGAAGTGAGTCAAGTTTCTTGAAACTTTTCAGGCAGTTCTTATATAGTCGCCCTTGAACATGACACTTGTTTAAACCTCCACACTGAACACTTGGATAATCCATTAAACCTCCATGTTGAACCAATCCTATGAGTCTCTCTACTCCTTTAACCCATCCAAATAATGTCTCAACACTCATTGTATTATGTTTTGGTCCACTCTAAGTTTATGCTGCCAAGTCTCACATTGTGCCTCGGTGTTCAAGGGAAGTTTCCGCCTCAAAAATTCAACCATCCACAAAGTTACTAGTTTCCATAACCATGTTGGTTTGTTTTCATCTACTATATATTATCACCTTATTGTGACAAGTTTCATGTCGATTGATGGGGGATACATCAATGCCCTCCTTCAACAAGTCTTTTTCTGTCGACTTCAACAAATTATTCGGGAAATAGACTTAGGAAAACATCAATACCTTGGGACTTGCATGCCTCAATGGCAGGCCTCCTCGCATTTGACAATGGGTATTCATCAATCGCCCCTGATCGACTGATTCCACAAATGTTCAACTTCAACTCGTTTTTCACATTCGTTGGATTGTACTTTAGAAGTACCTTGAAGATCATCGATGTCAATGGTGATTTATCTCACACTTTTTAACGGTATACCTCAATGACTAGTAATCAAGTGGTTTCTACCATGTTCGACATCAAATCATATATTCACATGGATAGATTCGTACTACATCGGGATTGGGACAAAGACCCTGGGTTGAGCATTCACTATATTATTTGTTTTTCCCAGGATGCGAAGGAGATCATTTGAGCATGGTGATATATATGTTGTCACATAGATCCACATTGTATTGGTTTGTGGCTAGGTTTTATTATATCGTAGCTCCACTGTGTATTTTTTGTGGCTACGATAATTTCATGTCATAGAGGTATGGATCCACATTGCATCTATGGTGACCATATTCTTAGTCAATATCATCATGGATCTGCAACGTATTTATTGGCGGCCATACTTTGAGTCACTTGTAGTCCGAGCATAGGTATGCCTGCCTCGGGAATTGAACACATATTAACATTGTTTGATGGTTGTCTACAAATTCTACCAGGTTCCCCAACTCCATACCCTTTGAAAAATTTACAAAGTGTTTCGTCCATCAACATTCATCTTCTAACTTCACACTTTGGGGGGAAATCTGTTACACATCAAAATTACTCACTTCGACAGTGTTACATTCTCATTGTTGTAAGTGTTGTAAGTGTCGTACTTTTGTCGCAAGTGTCATAAGCATCGCATTCTCTTTCTGTAAGTGTCGCATCATGAACGACACCATGAAAACACTTGATACAACCCCTAAAACATGTTAGAAGAATAAGCCCCATCATATGAAAGTCGGAACAAATGTTTTTTCTATGGGAATTTCTCATGAGTGCTCCCCTGCTCATACACAGGGAGTGTTAGTGTTGTTTGTCCATATAGAGGGAGTGTTGTATCGTTGTGTTTCCCATTCTAAGGGAGCGCTGAGGTGGTTGAGGAAATCTTGGATGAAATCTCATTTTCTTCGAAAGACAGCTATGGATTGATCGAGTTGGTTTGGCTCGAATCTAACTCCAGGTTTGCATCTAAGGAATATATCACAACTATTGGAGCCATATCCTCAACTAATTCCAAATATACCCGAGGTATTTGAGCCTCTCAAAGACTATAAATGGAGGCATTCCCATAGTAAACAAAGGAGGAAAAATCAATTATTTTGATTGTGGATATTTCGAGCAAGGGTTGGACAAGAAGGACTTGGAGAGGCTGCTGCAACATCATCTGAAGATTGTAAGTTTCTTCTTGAAGTTCTCATCTAATATACTTGGCCTATTTCCTTCAAGTATGTGGTTTCATGTGCTTGTATATGTTTAATCTGTTTTGCATAGATGAATTTGTTTTGCCTAATCCATTAGTGTAGAATGAAGTTGCTTGTTTCTTGTTATTCATTGCAGGTATTGATTTGTGCCAGGAATCGGATCGAGCTTGCAGGTAGGAGCAGTCAGGACAAACATCATAAACATAGTACATCCTACTTTACCTTCTCCTCTCTTTTTCGATAAGCAAAATAAGTTTATAGGAATGGTAGTCTCCAAATGTTTGTTTCTGTCTTGATATAGGGGTCAGTAATCCAAGGGAAAGTTCACATGCCCGCAAGGGAACATTTCTGTAACAATTATGGTATGAAATAGTGCATAGATTTTAGTCTATATAAATATTAACAAATTAATTATTAATAGATACATGCAAGGAGACTGAGAAGATCAACTATTAGTTATTTATAGAACCTTCTAGATTTATATCAATGTTTCATTTCCCCTTCTTTGGGGGTATGTTAGTTTCTAATAGCCCTCGACCCCGTGTGGGTGAGAGATAAATCCTTCGATTAAGCGGGTGAGTCGTAGGATTTTCCCATTCGGAAAAAGTTTCACCTTGCCTAGAAGGTTTCGGTCGGTCAATGATCAGGATGACTATTTTCATGTCGATTTCAGGATAATTTAACATACCGAAATCACGAAAAAAGAATGGTGAATTCATTTCAATTTGAACCAAAACCGGGATCTGAGGAGTCAAGGGAAGGATGAATGGCATGGATTGACCCTCCCCCTTTTAATATTAAGCTCATAACGCATTCCATCACTTTGTCATTAATATTACATATATATTATTTTATTTATTTATTTAATAAATAAATAAATAATGAACTCATCATTAATTGTTGTATTTTTTTATAATGATGATGATTAACGTTCATTGAGACTAGAGTTGGTCTATCAGACCTTAATAAAGGTAAGAGATTACTTAGATATCTTCGAAATCTTATTTCTGTACTAAAAAAGCATTGAGAAAAGTGTTCCAAAATCACCATAAATTTGATGGCATAGGAAGTTAGGAAGGCCAGTATTGTGACAGATATTTTGAAATTGTGATCTAATTTGGGTATAAGCAGGGCACTCTAGGAGAAATATTTTTCATCTTTAACCATCTTAGTGTCACAAAGATGACATATTCTTTTGTCCCACGGTGTTTTGGGAATTGTCCAATGCCCAGTTTCTCTATGCAGCTCATGGGAGTTGGTTTGTATCTTAACAATGTTGATTTTCTTCTTTGCGTTAGTTAGAACTGAGAGATACTTTTGATCTTATAGATTAGGGTTGACCACCTCCTTGCAGTATCTTAGCTTCCTTTTATATTCTAATTCTTTATTGCACCATAGATTCTCTTTAAATTTAGATGTAATAATATTTTTAATATTATCGGTATCTGAGCCCACGGGGGTGTATCCCGACTAGCAAGTGTCGTGTAAATGGAAGGAAATATGTAAAGGAGGTCTCAAGTTTGATTCTCACCCTGATTTACCCATGCACCATGCTTGTGGGTTGTGTGGACGCACTTGGAGGTTATAGTGGTAGCAGACGGGAATCGACCCCATGTCACGTGAGTACGAGAACCACCCAAGTTGTTGATTCTGCCAATACAAAATAATAATAAGAAGACGAAGAATATTATTGGTATCTGAAGAATGACATCTTCTTGTATTCCCCAGTGATTTATCCAAGACTTGGTGTCTTATTGTCATTCTCGTTTAAGCCATTGGTGGTTTTGGATGGAGTTTCAAGCGATTTTGGGGAGCATCTCCTCATCCATGTTCTTTATCTTGTTCTTGTACACTAAGTACCTAATCATGGCCATACTCTCAATAGGGGGAAGGCTAGCTTCGATGAGGATAGGATATGGTATATTGTCTTTAATATTGAGATTATAAGTTATTAAATTCTTTTGGATCTTTTCTATTTTTCTCCAAGATTCTCTAGATATACTCCATCCCCAAAGTTCACATCTATATAATATAATTAGAGTGACGAGAGTATCAAGGAGGAGTTTTTTCTTATCCCACACCTAAAGGTCTGTTAATATACACTTTTTTTCAACTCCATAATAATATTTCCACCCTCCATTTATCATTTTCTCAACACTATAATTCCAATTGAGCTTGTGATGAATATCGATTCCAAGATATTTGTATGAAGGCACTTCCTCCAAGCTATTGTTGTCTTATACGAAAGTTTCATAGGTGATATTTTGGGATTTGATTATCATAACCTTCGTTTTGTCAGTGTTCATAGTCATACCCATACTAGAGCAGAAGTCCTTGAGGATTCTTATATGATTATAAGTTCATGGGGATTCCATGCCATAAGGAAAATATCATCAGCATAAAGAAGAAAGATTGTGACTATACCAATGAGAGTCGGGATAGTACAACCAACATCTTCCAACCAATGCTCTAACTTGTCAATGTATATGCCAAAGAGGGTAGGGGACAGGGGACAACCTTGCTTGACTCCTATATTACAATTAATTTCTTCCAACTAGCCCTTAGTGTTCCTAAACTTGGAAATAACACTCTCATATAGCCTTACTACATCAGCTCTTAGCTCATAAGGAACTTTTAGCTATTCTAACCTATTCTAAAGGTTATTCCTAGGCATTGTGTCAAAATCTTTTCTAAAATCAGTGAAACAACAAAGGATATTGGTTTTATTATTATGACACTTTTATGTGATGATCCCGAGTGTAACAAGATGGTGCACAGTTGAATGATATCTTCTAAAGTCGATTTTGCCTTTAGCTCTTTTTCTGTGGATTTCAAGCCATATGCTGATCTTATTTTCCAAAATACTTTTGTATAGCTTGGCTAATATGGGGCTAATCATAATGGTCTTATAATTAGAGGGACTAATTTTATGCCCACTTTTAAAGATATGAACAATGAAGATTTCAGTCCAAGGTTTAGGGAAGCCTTGCTCGACTGCTAAATTGAAGAGCTTTTGTATGTGAGGGATGAGAATAGGCCCTCCAATTTTTAACATTTCATCTTGGTAGCCTTCAATGTCCTTAGCTTTCACTTTTGTGATTTGTTTAACCCCAAACTTTATGTCTTCTATATAAAACATTTCATCCTCTATAGAAACGTTTGAAATGTTGTCCACAACAATAAGGGATTCATAAAGCTTTTTGAGGTAGGAGCTCCAGTCCTTTAGGGGAATCATATTGTTTTCTTTAGTTTTATGAGTCAAAATTTACCTCCAGAATCTCATAGGATCTAGCTTTGATAGGTGCAGAAACTTTTGTTGCTTTCTATTTATGTAGTGCATTTTCTTCCTTTTAATTAGGGATTTGTATCTTTTGATCTTATCATATTTTAAGGACTAATTAGAGGCATCCCTAATGGATTTTTTAGAAATTTTACACTCATTGTCATACCAAGGGTTGGTCATCCTATTTTTCTTTATAGATAACACCTTGATAGGGAATTTGTTAATGGAAGTAGAGAGGGTTGTCATAAAGTTATTTTAGATGTCTTCAATATTGTTCTTATACAATAGGAGATTTAATTCACTATTTAAGTGCTTTAAGAAAAGAACAACTTTATTTTTGTTAAAAAGCAAGTGCCTTTGGTTATCATAGTTTTCTTCAATGGAGCTTTTGTGCATGACAAAGTTCATGGTTAGGGCTAGAGGTC
>JASDQU010229188.1:0-17204 GCA_032191745.1 Picea mariana | reverse complement strand
CAAGTAATGTGATCCCTGTTATGATATTCTCTCTATGGTTTTCACTTGACTCCATGCCCAATGGACTTATTTCTCCTGTATCAACCTCCAGACCTGACTAAACACCTTTCCTAATAAGAAATCTGGCCTTCTTACTGTAATCATTGAATATTCCTGAGTAAAGACCCCTTCACTGCTTAGAGAACTGTCTCTGAGTGTATTAGTTCAGAAGTGCACTCAAAATTAAATTTTCAGGGTTTGGCTTGCTGCAACCCAAGTCAAGTGCTGAACGATAAATAAATTTTTCATTTTAAAATGTGCTAAGTCTTGGCTCTATTACAGCCTAGAGTCGACTCTTGCGACAACAGCAAGTATGTGGACCAATTTTTATGGCGATCATTCTGCAATTTTCCTTGTGTCTGCATGAACTGCAGTGGCTTATGATCAGTGTGAATGAATGTCTCCTTCCCAAGAATGTAATGTCTCCACTGGCGGCAGGCCTGCACAATGGAGTACATTTCTTTGTCATAAGTAGGGTACTTACAGACAACATCTGATAGTGTCTCACTATGATAGACCACGGGGTGGTCGTGCTAAGTGAGAACGACACCCACCGCATAGTTAAAAGCATTTGTCTTGATCTCAAAGGGTTGTTGCAAGTCTGGTAGTGAAAGTACTGGGGTTGAGCACAAGCGTTGCTTCAAATCATTGAACACTTGTTGTTGGGAACGACCCCACACAAATTTTTCCTTACCACCACCCCTGGTTATTTGGATGAGGGCACATGCAATATGGGAGAATCCCAATATGAACCTGTGGTAGAAATTGGCAAGGCCCAAGAAGCTCCGAAGCTCAGTGAGTGTGGTCGGGGTTGTCCAGTCACGAATGAATTGGATCTTAGCTGGATCCACATGTACGCCATGCTGATCAATTATGTAGCCCAGGTAATGGACCATGTCCATGTCGAAGGAGCATTTTTCCAAGTTGGCATATAGCTTGTGCTGTCGCAGGGTGTGCAAAACCTGTTGAATACGCTACAAGTGTTTGGCCCAAGTCTTGTTGTAAATGAGAATTTCATCTGGATACACCACTAAAAAAGTATTGGTGAATGGATATAGGATATCGTCCATCATCCTCATGAAAGTGGTTGGAGCATTTATCAAAAAAAAGGGCATGACCAACCATTCAAAAAGGCCTTCCTTTGACTTAAAGGTGGTTTTCCATACATCTGTTTGTTCTATCGGGACTTGGTGGTAGCCAGACTTCAGATCAATCTTACTAAAGTATTTGCCCCCCATGAGTTGATCAAGGAGGTCATTGATTCGGAGAATCAGGTATCGGTTTCTGACTGTGATTTTATTAAGATCCTGGTAGTCAATACAGAGTCGCCAGGTTCCATCTTTCTTCTATACCAGCACGTTTGGGCTCTCGCAAGGTGATGAGCTTGGATGGATATGCCCTTTGTGGAGCAGTTCTTGGATTTGTTGCTTGATCTCCTCATTCTCTAATAGAGAGCGGCAATAGATTGTCACATTGGGCAACAGTGCATTGAGGGTCAGATCGATGGGGTGCTTGACCTGGCAATGCAAAGGTACCCTAGTAGGTGAGGAGAAGATATATGAGTATTCTTCCACGACCTTATCTACTTGCTTCTGTTGTGTGGAGAGGTCGACTGCAGAGACCCTGGATGTGGCTGTGATCTTTCTCTTATTCTGAAAGTGAATCATGAAGAAGAAAAACTTCCCCATCTGAGAGATGACCTTCCTGCATTGCTTAGTAGAGATCAAGGAAATAGCACTAGGTGGGACTGCCTCAGGTATCATGTACAATTTCTTGTTCAAAGTAATAATAACACTACAAGGCCTAGACTCATATACAATATGAAATTTCCATAAATAAGGTTGGCCCAAAAGAACATCACAAACTTAGAGAGGAGCAACATCACACAATACTCGTCTTTGAAGGGCTTGATGCCGTACGACAATCGACATTGTTGGCTAACGCGAAGATCGCTTCCTTGGCGGAGCCATCCAATGGTGTAGGGTTGTGGGTGTGGCATTGTCTACAGGGCCAGTGGCTTGACGACCTCTGCTGAGATGAGGTTCTTCTGGCTACCGCTATCAATGATGAAGTGCAGTGGTGTGCCTTTTACCCACATCTGTGAATAGAAGAGGTGTTCTCCTTCTTCTGGCTCGTCTAGTTCACCAAGTTAGATCTTGGTGGTAGCAACGATGGCACTGGGTTCCACGTTAATGATCTGTCTTCCCCTTTCTGGTGTTGGCTCAGAGTCTTAACCCACATCTGATTCAGAGGCTTTCACTTCGGCCACCAGTGACTGCTTTGAGCGACAATCAACAGTGTTATGCCAATGGCTCTTATGGAAGTCGCACCACTTCCCGGTATCTTTCTTTGTCTTTCCGGTGTCCTTCTTTGCTTGTGGCTTGGATTGGTTGTCCTGATACTATCCATATTTTCTTTGTCATTTTTTCTGTGGGTTGGGGCCTCCCTCTCCTGGTTTTTGTTGTGAGGGGTTCCTAAGCCCAAATTGTCGCATCTTTTGTTTGAGTTTTGGCTCGATTTTGAGGACATATCGGTAGGTCGCGCCCAAGGATGAGATGTCCAGAAATTCCATTTTGGTCTCGATGTATCTATGCAGAGCACCACGATACTTGAGAACCAGATGTCGCTCTGAATCTTTGATACCCAGCTTGGTGCGTAAGGTATGAAAGATATTTGTGAAATCTGGCACTGCTTGGTCTCTTTCTTGCCGCAGTGTGGTCCATTTGGTATACAAGTAGTCATAACTTCCGACAGGGTAGTATTGTTCCTTAATAACATCCTTGAAGGATTATCAGGTGGTCATGATTGTAAATAATGAGGGTTCCTCTGTTTCCTTTTGCTCACAGAACGTTTCCCACCAATCTTTGACATGGAGAACGACTTTGAGGAGCGCAAAAGTAATATTTTCTCTATTCGAAAAGTTATGGACAAAAAAATACCCTTCTAGTAGATTCAACCACTTGTCTACAACATCTGCGTCTATCCGAGCTTCAAATATAGGAATATCGAAGTTTATTTTTACCTTGAAAAGGGCGGTGCTTTTGCTCGAAGAAGATGCGTCGCCTGTTGGTAGCCGCCTAAGGATTTGCGCGAAACTATCCATCATCTCATTCCTTTGTTGCGTGAGGGCTTCCTCAATCAATAATTTGAAAGGATCTTATGTCCCATCATCTTTATTTTCTCTTGCCATGAGAGGTCGCTTGGGCATGCAAGAGCTTTTGTCCTCAAGATAAACAAGCTTGAGATCCAATTCTTTGTACTCCGACCTCGTTGGGGACATGCATTAAGACGACAAGGAGCAGACCACTCTGATACCACTGATCTAGATTTTATGAGCAGAACGAAATGACTACAGTATATTAACAGGTTCTTAACACAAAGTAACAGAGATACAATAAAATTGGTTTTCTATTCAATAAGGAAATAAGCTGAAACTGTAAAATGCAGCGGAAATAAGCTTGCTGGAATGGTGGTGGCTTATCTCTGAGAAGAGATGTGACAACTGTGCTCATTTGAAAGAAGATGATTACAATGAGGCTCTTAAGGAATTTTTTACAATAAATGGGAATGTAAAAAATTCTAGACATCCAAAAACTTAACCATAGGAGATGAAGCGCCAAAAGTCATGTGGGCCCCGTCTGGGTAAGTTAGTACATCAACTTCCCGGGGTCGTAACTTTTACATATGATCTCCATTTTAGGCATATGATATCCTGTTGGAAAGGTATCATTGAGGAGATTCATTTTTGGGGCTCAATATTTCCTTTGGATATCATTGACAAGCTTGATCCTGAAAAGCCTTCATTTAGGCCCTCAAAATGGCCCCGAAAGTTAAAACTGCTAAAAGTAGTAAATTGCCAAAATTGCCAGAAAACTGTTTTGAGCCAGTTGGAAAATGTGGGTGACCACCGATATCCACCTGGATCAATCCTCCCTCCTTAGGAAGCAATGGTCTCCATTTTGTTGAGTTCCCCCATCAGATGAGGAAATTTCTGGTGAATTTGGCCCCGGGTGAGCCACTTGACTTGGTGCAGGAGCTGCCCTGCTTTGACGACTCAATAAAGCTGGATCCTTTGATGTCTAGTGCCCTTGATATGTGTGTACACAATATGATCATTGGATGCCTGTTGTATGCATTCAGTTGAGGTGACCGTAAGGGGAAGTGCAACATTATTGGGCCCAATGGTTGGAATTCCAACCCCACCTGAAAGGGGCTGTGGTTGGTTGAGCTATGCAGGGTTCGGTTGTAGCTATGTTGGACATAGGGAAGGATCTCATCCAATGTGTGAGGGTGATTTTAATTATACATGTGAAGGATGTGCATAATCATTTGATTTATGACCTTGGTTTTGCCATCTGTCTAGGGGTGGAAGGTCGTGGATTTGGTGAGCTTGGTGTTCAGCAGTGACCAGAGGCTCAACCAGAATGTGCTGAGAAATCGATTGTCCTGAACTAATACAATGGTTTGTGGGATTCCAAAATGTACCCAGACTCGTTCAAAGAAGAGCTTGGCAGTGGCCTCGACTGTGATGTTCTTCTTGCAAGCAACCAGAATCACCATCTTAGAAAAGCGATCAACAACCACAAAAACAAAGTCATTGCCCCGCTTGGTGGATGGGAGGCCCGACATGTAGTCCATTGAGATGGATTCCCATGGCCTGTCAGGAGTAGGAAGAGGGGTGTATAGTCCCTGTTTCTTAGTGGTCGGTTTGGCAATAGCACAAGCAGTGCAAGACCTGATATACTTGTTGACCTCCTGTCGAAGTTTCGGCCAATAGAAATGTTTCTGTAGCATTGCCATTGTCTTTTCGACGTCGAAGTGTCCTGCCACTCGACTGTACTGGGATTTCCAGATCATCTTTTCTCGCTCTCTTGATGGAATAGATATATGGCCCAGACAACACAACAACCCATCCTAAAGATGGAAATTATTTACAACTAAGTTTGCATCCAACATTTAGTAGGTGGTGGCGAAGTATGGGTCTATCTCATAGAGTTGGGGCCATCCAGAGGTCTCATGGCCGCAGGAGTCTAGCACCGTGGTGAGTGTCGCGATTGGCGGTTTGCTGAGGCAATCGGTGACGCGATTAGTGTTTCTTGTTTTATACTTGATGTTGAGGTGGAATTGCTGCAAGTATGTGGACCACTTTTGATGGCAATCATTCTACAATTTTCCTTGTGTCTGCATCAACTGCAGTGGCTTATGATCAGTGTGAATGACTGTCTCCTTCCCAAGAATGTAATGTCTCCACTAGTGGCAGGCCTGCACAATGGAGTACATTTCTTTATTGTAATTAGGGTACTTATGGACAACATCTGATAGTGTCTCACTATGATAGGCCACGGGGTGGTCGTGCTAAGTGTGAATGGTGCCTACCACATAGTTTGAAGCATCTATCTCGATATCAAAGGGTTGTTGCAGGTCTGGTAGTGAAAGTACTGGGGCTGAGCACAAGCGCTGCTTCAAATCGTTAAACGCTTTTTGTTGGGACCAACCCCATGCAAATTTCTCCTTACCACCACCCCTGGTTATTTGGCTGAGGGCCCATGCAATATGAGAGAATCCCAACACGAACCTGCGGTAGAAATTGGCAAGGCCCAAGAAGCTCCGAAGCTCAGTGAGTGTGGTTGGGGCTGGCCAGTCACGGATGACTTGGATCTTGGCTGGATCCACATGTACGCCATGTTGATCAATTATGTAGCCCAGGTAATGGGCCATGTCCATGCCGAAGGAGCATTTTTCCAATTTGGCATATAGCTTGTGTTGCTGCAGGGTGTGCAAAACCTGCTGAATATGCTGCAAGTGTTCGACCCAAGTCTTGTTGTAAATGAGAATGTCATCCAGATACACCACTACAAAAGTATTGGTGAATGGTCCCAGGATATCGTCCATCATTCTCATGAAAGTGGCTAGAGCATTTGTCAAACCAAAGGGCATGACCAACCATTCAAAAAGGCCTTCCTTTGACTTGAAGGTAGTTTTCCATACATCTGTCTGTTCTATCGGGACCTGGTGGTAGCCAAACTTCAGATCAATCTTACTGAAGTATTTGGCCCCCTTGAGTTCATCAAGGAGGTCGTCGATTCAAGGAATCAGGTACCGATTTCTGACTGTGATTTTATTCAGAGCTTGGTAATCAATGCAGAGTCGCCATGTTCCATCTTTCTTCTGTACCAGCATGATTGGGCTCCTGCAAGGTGATGAGCTGGGGAAGATGTGCCCCTTGTGGATCATTTCTTGGATCTGTCACTTGATCTCCTCATTCTCTAACATATAGTGGTGATAGATTGGCCCATTGGGAAGCTGTGCGCTGGGGTCAGTTCGATGGGGTGCTTGATCTGGCAGTGCAAAGGTACCCTAGTAGGTGAGGAGAAGATATTTGAGTATTCTTCCATGACCTTATCTACTTACTTATGCTGTGTGGAGAGGTCGGCCGCAGAGACCCTGGATGTGGCTGTGATCTTTCTCTTATTCTGAGAGTGAATCATGTAGAAGACAAACTTCCCCACATGAGAGATGACCTTCTTGCATTGCTTAGCAGAGATCAAGGAAATAACACTAGGTGGGACTGCCTTGGGTATCCTGTACAATTTCCTATTCAAAGTAATAATAACACTACGAGGCCTAGACTCATATACAACATGAGTTTTCCATAAATAAGTTTGGCCCAAAAGAAAATCACAAACTTTGAGAGAAGCAACATCACATAATACCTCATCTTTGAAGGGCTTGATGTTATACGACATTCGACACTGTTGGCTAACACAAAGATCGCTTCCTTGGTGGAGCCATCTAATGGTGTAGGGTTGTGGGTGTGGTGTTGTCGGTAGGGCCAACCACTTGACGACCTCTACTGAGATGAGGTTCTTCTGGCTACCGCTATCAACGATGAAGTGCAACGGGGTGCATTTTACCCACATCTATGAATGGAAGAGGCGTTCTCCTTCTTCTTGCTCGTCTGTTTCACTAGGCTGGAGCTTGGTGATAGAAACGGTGGCACTGTGTTCCGCGTCAATGATCCATCTCCCCCTTTCTAGTCCTGGCTCAAGGTCTGAACCCTCATTTGATTCAGAGGCTTTCACTTCAGCCACCAACGACTTCTTTGAGCAACAGTCAACAGTGTTATGCCAATGGAACTTATGGAAGTCACACCACTTCCTGGTATCTTTCTTCGTCTTTCCAGTGTCCTTCTTTGCTTGTGGCTTGGACTGGTTGTCATGATACTGTCCATATTTTCTCTATCCTTTGTTCTGTGGCTTGGGGCCGCCCTTTCCTAGCTTTTGTTGTGAGGGGTTCCCAGGCCCAAATTGCCACGTCTTTTGTTTGAGCTTCTGTTCGATTTTGATGGCATATCAGTAAGTCGCACCCAAGGATGAGATGTCCAGAAATTCCATTCCGGTATGGATGTATCTATGCAGAGCGCCACGATAATTGAGCACCAGATGTCGCTCTAAAAATTTGATACCCAACTTGGTGCGTAAGGTATGAAAGATATTTGTGAAATCCGGCACTGCTTGGTCTCTTTCTTGCTGCAGTGTGGTCCATTTGATATACAAGTGGTCATAACTTCTGACAGGGTAGTATTGTTCCTTAATAGCATCTCTGAAGGATTCTCAAGTGGCAGTAATTGTAAATAATGAGGGTTCTTATGTTTCCTTTTTCTCACAAAAATTTTCCCACCAATCTTTGACATGGGGAACGACTTTGAGGAGCACAAAAGTAATCTTTTCTCTATTTGAAAAGTTATGTAAAGAAAAATACCCTTCTAGTAGATTCAACCACTTGTCTAAAGCATTTGCGTCTATCTAACCTTCAAATATAGGAATATCGAAGTTTATTTGTACCTTAAAGGGGGAAGTGACTTGGCTTGAAGAAGATGTGTCACCTGTTGGTAGTCATTGAAGGATTTGCGTGAAACTATGCATCATCTCGTTCCTTTGTTACGTGAGGGCTTCCTCAATCAATAGTTTGAAAGGATCTCATGTCCCGTCATATTTCTTTTCTCCTGCCATGAGAGGTCGCTTGGGCATGCGAGAGCTTTTGTCCTCAATAGAAACAAGCTCAAGACCCAACTCTTTGTACTCCGAACTCGTTAGGGACATGCATTAAGATGACAAGGATCAAACCGCTCTGATACCACTGATCCATATTTTATGAGCAGAACGAAATGACTATAGATTATTAACAGGTGCTTAACACAAAATAACAGAGATATAGTAAAATTGGTTTTCTATTTGTTGGAAGCCCTACATGATTTTTTCTTTTTTAAATAACAAATGACAATTCCTGTAGCTACCTACGCCTCATCCTGTAAATATTGCTATTTGAAGGTGACTATTCGGTTGTAAAAATGATGTTTTAATTGTTCCTATTTATTTTTATATTGTGTTTTCGTGCTTGATTCATGACCGAAAGAATGAATCAAGCATTAAAATTTAAAATCGTATTGCAATTCTATCTAAGGCTTGGTCTTTAAAAGGGTTAATGTGCTTACATCTCTTTTCATGAATTTTGTTATGCTTTGAGCTTATCATATATCAATGAAATACTTATTTTAAGTTTCTCTTGGATTGGAAGCTTATATTTCGGATCCTTTGTAAAAATACCAAGATTCGATTGGCATTTGGACTATAAGCTTGTTCATTTAACATTCTTGGTAAATCAACTCTGATTTTAAATTTTTGATTTGCATTTGGATTGTAAAAACACACCCTCTCCTAACCTTTGCAAATCAAGTATACCCATTACATGTCATGAGAATTAAACGCACCCGGATCATACCCTGTACTTCGTCTTATTTGGCAGTTTGAATTGATAGATCCCTCATTATGAGCTAGGGTCTTGAGTTATGCTCTGTACTCAAAACGTTCATTACCAGAAATGCCTGAATTTTGTGACTGAAAACCTTATTGTTTATGTTATGGTTGCGCTGGTGTCTTGCTATTTGGTTTTCATGGCATCAACTCAGACCTATCCCTCTTACCATTGTCATCTAAACCCCCAGTTAGTTCGATTCGCTTTTGTTACAGTCTGTTCAATCTTGTTTTTTCCTGCCAGAGACACGTTTTTACAGGAGCATTTCTGAGCAAACCATGATGAATTAGATCAAACCCTTGAAAACCCACTTCGGAAATGGGCCCATTTACCTATATTGCGAGCAGTTTCTCCAGAAACTAGATCGTTTCAAAGATATGTCTCGACCTTTGGAGGGAAATTTGTCATCATTTTCGTTTCGATTGAGGTAAGCATTTATTTTATTTTATTTTGTTATAGACATTTCTACAATGCTTGATAAACCTCTGATAGAGAAACATCTTGTTTCCCCAATTCACAAGCCAGACCCTTTGAAGGAAAACCCTCCTCATGAGGCAAATACCCGACCATTTTTTACCTGGGCAACAAGATGTTAGTTCTGAGTTTATGGAAACTTCTGTGCATAAATCGATTGTCTGTCCTAACCCTACTGTAAAATCAGACAGTAAAGACTCTCACAACCAAAATGAATTTCTCATAAAATAAAACTGTGACCTCATGGCCAATGCACAAAGACAAGTAAAACGTTTGAAGAGGACATGCAATATCATAATAAAAAAACGCTGACGGTGTCAAAGTTGTGATCAATTCTGAGATATTGTGATTCGAATTTAGTTATCAGTTGAATGGTAAGATTGGTTTTTATCACAGTTATGCTTTATTGTTATTTTTCTAATTAATCTAGATTGATTTAGATTTATGTTACTAATAATAAGACTGGCTACAAAATCGAGAGATTCTGTAGCTAAGTCAATTCTCATATAAAATTTGGAAATTATTAGTTAAATAAATATTTGACTTGCTCATTTTATTTTATTTCAGGATAAGATGTATCTTATGTTGATCTCACAGGGTGGAGCATGTTGGACTTAGTTAATTAACCATCTCTTTTGGCTTATTTTGTAAATAAGAGTAAAACTCTAATAATTTTGAAGATATAGTTTGATATTGAGTGGTTTTTAGACCCTCTATATTTGTAATTTTTAGATCTTTTTGAGATCTGGTTCTATCTTAGAAGATAGAAGGTTCAACTTTCATAAACCTTTTAAATACTCCATATTTTGTAATGAGGATGATCTTGGCTGAGGGCAGAAGATGGATGAGTGATTCCAAGGCTCAATGAAACAACATATATGCATTTTGGCTTTAGCCTTTTGTTAATGATGTTTTCATTTATGTCTTGTTAGTCCTAATACATTTATAGGTTTGATAGATTTAGACTTAATGATCTATGATGTATGGGATGTTTATATTATAAATATCGTCTATAATTTGTTTCTCATGATATAATTACTATGATCATATCTTCAATCATAATGAATGGATTTATCTTTTAATTTTAATTGAATGATGAAATGCATAAGTTACTTCCATATTTATCTCGATGTAATTATGTGCAATTATAAGATCGCATGGTTTTATTGGTGTTCTCTTCTGTCATTAAAACTAATATGCCAATACATGTTTTGAATTTATTTAGAACAATTATAAATTTCATTGCAGATTTCTCTCTTGGACGTGGCAGCTAGATGTTCTTCACTCATACAGACGTTTCTTAGTTTATTTAATTCCATATTAGTTTAGATTTATAAAGGAAAAACAAAAAATATTTTTATGTGCTTTCTTTATCTGCTTCCTAGAAGCAATTATTTTTCACAATGATTTTTGTAAGTTTCAATTAAAACTTGCAGTTTGTAAATCATGTACATAAGTAAGATTTGTATATCTTTTGCTTAAATATATCTACAACAATTACATTATATATATATATATATATATATAGTGTTTAGTAATTAGATAGTTCTTTCTTTCTTTTATTTTGTTTCTCTTAGGATTTTTAGATTGGCTAACGGAGCCATTAAACTCGTCAGAACGAGTTATACCAAACGGCTTGGGTTACTTAGACAACCCCGGACCAGACTCGTTCTCCCAGTTGACAGACGATCAATTTCTCCCGCCAACAAATGGTGCTAGAAGGAGGGTCGACTGACAAGCTGGCCTTGTAGGAGCCTTTATTTCAAATGTATTTATTTTCCCATGGCTCCCCAAATCATTGTGTTGGAACATGCTTTCCACTTCTCATTACCTGATGTTCCTAACGAGACAGTCTCTCGCTTGTCCAAACTCACCTTTGATGGTAAGGGGGATGTATCTTCTAAAGACCACCTTAACAAGTTTTGGTGCAAATGCATCAAACATGACATTTCTGATTTAAAAGTTTTATGCATATTATTCGGTTTTACTTTTAGCGGTCGGATTAAACATTGGTTTGAGTCTTTTCCAACGTATCACATTTTTTATTGGTTTCAATTTGTAGAGGAATTTTTAGAAGCTTTTGAAATCTATGATTACAATCAATTATGTGAAGAATTTCAGACTTTGCTAATCAATGGTGATTCATCTTCAGAAGACTTTTCGACAAGAATCCATCATGTTCTTTGTAAATTTAATCTCGATGACATGTCATTTGTATTAAATCTCTTCTATGATGCTTGCATCCCTTTCATCCAGTCATATTCAATCGTGAATGACGAACCAGTTATAAATCCTATCACTCAATTGCGAGAAGAATTTTGTTCTCAAGATGAGAGGAATCCATCCGAAAATTTTGAACAAGCAAGGGAGCTAGAATCTATTGACAAGGTTCTTACTGACAACCAAAATGGTTTTTCCTCCGAATCATTGTATTTTCAGTCTTCGACCGTCGTGGAAGAAGATTTGATTCTGGTTCAAGGTGAATGTCCTCATTCTTCTAACTCGTGCTCTAATCAATATTTAAATCCAGTTATTGAAGAACACTTAGGTGACGAAAATCATCTTAAACATTCTAACACTCCTATGAAACTGATTAGAGATGAAAATATGCAATTTGAAGGAGAAACCTTAAACCTTCATCCTCAAATAGTACCTTATCAACATGAAAGATCAGATGTTTTTCATGAATGTTTTGAATTATCTATCATACGGGAGGAAAACCTAGATGATCATATTATGTTGAAGAATTTATAACCAAAACATAGTGAAAGTTTTAAAGAAAGTGAAAAGAAATATCTTGAAAATACCATTGTTAAATATCATAGCTCAAGAGATTCTTTTCATGTACTTATTTCTGATTCCTTTTACTCTTTATATCATGATCTCTTCTTAGATTCTGGTGGATTTGATACTTTACCCACAACATCCTACTCTTTTCTGCCACAATCATATCCTTTCGATATGCCAAGATTTGGTGAAATTAATTCCAAACATAACATTTATAAATTCTGATTTGACGCTCTTTCACATTCATCACTCACATGGGAAAAATACATGTTGCGAGATGATTTTACACAGTTTATTTGTGAAAAAGACAATGCACTCTCTCTTATGGAGATCAAACATTCTACGTTGCATATTCATTCTTTGATTAGCTCGAATTTTAATGTTTATGCTTCACATTTTGAAATGATCAATCTCATCAAAGGAAGCATTCAAACCAATAATCTAATTGATGTCACGAATCCTCTTATGAAGTGTTCCCCATTGATATATTCGTTTCATCAAAGTCATAGTTTGCATCCTCATTTTTATGACACGATCTTAGGATGGTTTGAATATTCGCATATAAAAAAAATTCATAATAAAGATAAAGTTGTGCTTGCTTTGTTTTTACCTAAATATCTAGGAAGTAGGCATGAAATATTTCTTTTAGATCCTCCATGTGAAGAAATTAATGAACACTTAGAGAATTGTCAAGAGGATGGGGCACTTCAGCCTTGGTTGATGGTTATGTCAGGTCCACATAATCTTGACAAGTTTTCCAAACTTACTTACACTCTTCAATGCCATTATGACTCATATCACAACAAAATTGTTGAATGGTTTGAGGATTCATACAACAAGAATGTTCAAGGTAATTCTAAGATCATGCTTGCCTTGTTTTTAAATGATGATGATAAAGGTGAGTATGATATCTTTTTGTCATTTTTCGATATACTACCATTCTTGTTAGTAATATGTGATTTTGTTTCTACTATAGGATTGGAGTTACTCCGATGGCTACATTGGAAGCATGACTTCACGTAGTATTCTGATTTGTTTAGTAGTTAGAGTAGGTTTAGGAGTAGGTTTTCTTTTAGTTTTACTTCTCATTGTTTCTCTTTGTAATAATGGAGTCATGAACAAAAGTGGGCGCACCAAGAGAACCATAATATGACTGTTGTCAGGGAAGTCTGCTTGATCCTTTTCTCTCCGCTTTTCGTTGAATATTTCTTTTCAAAGTCGAAGTATTATTATGAAAATTTTAAATGGAAAGTAAAGAGATAAATAATTCTGAACTATAAATTCAACCCTGACCCAAGGTACCACGAGTCGGACTGCATTCACATCAATGATGATTTTTCTATTTTCTTTCAGTCTCTCAAGAGATATTTCGCATGATGTTTTCAGATCCACCTTTGTACATATTTTTTATGTTTTGATTTACTTTTGTTTTCTGATTTTGGTTCTTTTCATTTTGCTTGTTTTCACTACTTTCTGGTTAAACTTATGTCTGTGACACCTTTTTAGTTCGTGAAGGGAAACCATAATGCCTCATTATAAAGCAACAATCAAGGTCTTTTAAAGCATCAGTGATGTAATACTGTTGAACCATAGACTAGCTAAAGAAACTTTATGTTCGAAATAGGTTTCCCAGTTTCATTTTTTAATCATGAGCAGACACGACCATTATTAAAGCTCTTTACATTGTCCCCATTTTTAAAGAAAACAACTCAAGTATGCCTTCCTGTCCTCGAAAAATTAGTCTCATCAAAAAACTAATTTCAGATCATAATGAAGGTTATCAGGCAATAAATTAAAGGCTGAAAAATATCAAATGTTCTGAAAACTGAAAATTTTCAGCATCACCCCGCTCTTCTGAAAGTCCATTAAATTTATGCCGAATCGAAAATAATTTCCAGAGAGTTGTGGGAAGTGTTTGTAAACCCGTTGAGATACTGAACAGGTCTGATGGCAGGGGGTAAATGCATACATGATGCCAAGACAACTTCATCGGGGTACTGAACAGGCCTGTTGGCAGGTAAGCGATGTCGGGTTGAAGAAAATTATTAGGTATAAATTTTGATATTAGTCATAAGTGCCCTTCGTTTATACTAAAATTTCTTGGACAGGGTAGAGGCGTCAGAGTGGGGTAATTAACATACCTTTTGAGGCTATAGACGCCTACTGGTAGCAGTGGCCCTCTCAACAGTATCAAAGCCATTGGCTTAAATGTCGTTGCTCTCGTAATTAAAACTTGTCACCGGATTTCATTTGAACATGAAGATATCTGAAGTTGGACTGTGTAATGATTGCTGAAATTTGATTGAGATGCTTGATGTCCTTCAACTGTTCTTTGATCTGTAATCATTCTAAGCAGTCCTAACATGAACTCATCAGTGATACAGAGCTAACTGCTTCTCCCAATAAGTCGCCATTGTTAGCAGCCCTATGTGATTTTTTCTTTTTTAAATAACAAATGACAATTCATGTAGCTGCCTATGCCTCATCCTGTAAATATTGCTATTTGAAGGTGACTATTCGGTTGTAAAAATGGTGTTTTGATTGTTCCTATTTATTTTTATCTTGCGTTTTCGTGCTTGATTCATGATTGAAATAATGAATCAAGAATTCAAATTTAAAATCGTATTGCAATTCTATCTAAGGCTTGGTCTTTAAAAGGGTCAATGTGCTTACATCTCTTTTCATGAATTTTGTTCTACTTTGAGCTTATCATATATCAATGAAATACTTATTTTAAGTTTCTCTTGGATTGGAAGCTTATATTTTGGATCCTTTGTAAAAATACCAAGAATCAATTGGCATTTGGACTATAATCTTGTTCATTTAACATTCTTGGTAAATCAACTCTGATTTTAAATTTTTGTTTTGCATTTGGATTGTAAAAACACATCCTCTCCTAACCTTTGCAAATCGAGTATACCCATTACATGTCATGAGAATTAAACGCACTTGGATGGTACCTTGTACTTTGTCTTAGTTGGCAGTTTGAATTGACATATCCCTCATTACGAGCTAGGGTCTTGAGTTATGCTCTGTACTCAAAACGTTCATTACCAGAAATGCCTGAATTTCGTGACTGGAACCCTTATTGTTTATGTTATAGTTGCACTGGTGTGTTGCTATTTGGTTTTCATGGTATCAAATCAGACCTATCCCTCTTACCACTGTCATCTAAACCCCCAATTAGTTCGATTCGCTTTTGTTACAGTGTGTTCAATCCCGTTTTTGCTTGCCAGAGACACGTTTTTGTGGGAGCATTTATGAGCAAACCGTGACGAATTAGATCAAACCCTTGAAAACCCACTTCGGAAATGGGCCCATTTACCTCCATCACGAGCAGTTTCTCCAAACACTGGATCGTTTCAGAGATATTTCTTGACCTTTGGAGGGAAATTTCTTAGAATTTCTGTTTCGGTTGAGGTAAGCGTTTATTTTATTTTATTTTGTTACAAACATTTCTATAGTGATAGATAAACCTCTGATAGAGAAACATCTTGTTTCCCCATTTCACATGCCAGACCCTTTGAAGGAAAACCCTCGTCATGAGGCAAATACCCGACCGTTTTTTACCTGGGCAACAAGATGTTAGTTCTGAGTTTATGGAAACTTCTGTGCATAAATCGATTGTCTACCCTAACCCTACTATAAAATCAGACAGTAAAGACTCTCACAACCAAAATGAATTGCTCATAAAACAAAACTGTGACCTCAAGGCCAATGCACAAAGACAAGTAAAACTTTTGAAGAGGACATGCACTATCATAATAAAAAAATACTGACAATGTCAAAGCTGTGATCAATTATGAGATATTGTGATTCAAATTTAGTTATCAGTTGAATGGTAAGATTGTTTTTTATCACAATTATGCTTTATTGTTATTTTTCTAATTAATCTAGATTGATTTATATTTCTATTACTAATAACAATACTGGCTACAGAATCAAGAGATTTTGTAGCCAAGTCAATTCTCATATAAAATTTGGAAATTATTAGTTAAATAAATATTTGACTTGCTCATTTCATTTTCTTTCAGGATAAGATGTATCTTATGTTGATCTCACAGGGTGGAGCATGATGGATTTAGTTAATTAGCCATCTCTTTTGGCTTATTTTGTAAATAAGAGTAAAACTCTCATAATTTTGAAGATATAGTTTGATATTGAGTGGTTTTTAGACCCTCTATATTTGTAATTTTTAGATTTTTTTGAGATCTGGTTCTATCTTAGAAGATAGGAGGTTCAAATTTCATAAACCTTTTAAATACTCCATATTTTGTAATGAGGATGATCTTGGCTAAGGGCAGAAGATGGACGCGTGATTCCAAGACTCGATGAAACAACATATAAGCATTTTGGCTTTAGCTTTTTGTTAATGATGCTTTCATTTATGTCTTCTTAGTCCTAATACATTTATAGGTACGATACCTTCAAACTTAATGATCTATGATGTCTGAGATGTTTATATTACAAATACCATCTATAATTTGCTGCTCATGATATAATTATTGTGATAATATCTTCAATCAGAATGAATGGATTTATCTTTTAATTTTAATTGAATGATGAAATATATAAGTTACTTCCATATTTATCTTGTTGTAATTATGTGCAATTATAAGATCGCATGGTTTTATTGGTGTTTCCTCTTCTGTCATTAAATCTAACCTGCCAATACATGTTTTGAATTTATTTAGAACAGTTATAAAGTTCATTGAAGATTTCTCTCTTGGACGTGGCAGCTAGATGTTCTTCACTCATACAGGTGTTTGGATGCACCTCACTAACTAATAAGCAGGTTAGCCCATGTGTATTTCTCAATTCTATCTTTTACATTTTAATGAAATCAGAATGTATGGTTCAACTTTCGACTACCTACACGTTTGCGTTTCTTAGTTTATTTAATTCCATATTAGTTTAGATTTATAAAGGAAAAACAAAAAATATTTTTATGTGCTTTCTTTATCTGCTTCCTAGAAGCAATTATTTTTCACATTGATTTTTGTAAGTTTCGATTAAAATTTATAGTTTGTAAATCATGTACATAAGTAAGATTTGTATATCTTTTGCTTCAATATATCTACAACAGTTAC
>JASDQU010229186.1:2761-12940 GCA_032191745.1 Picea mariana | reverse complement strand
TTTGTCACAACATTTGTATTCTTGCCATGCCTTTTCCTCTTGTCTTCTTTCTTTGAAAACGATGATTCCCCTGACACACCTGCTTTCCCTGCTTCAATATATGTAGCTTGAACATAAACCTCATCAAGGTTAGTGGGTCCAAACATGAAAATAGTGTTTCTAATATGCGCAATAAAACCTCCTATATACTTCATAAGGGTTTCTTGTGTTTGCAAAGGGATGTCTAACATTAATGCCATTTTTCTAAATCCATTGGTGTATTCTTGCACTGTTTGTCCTTTTCTTAGTTTTAAAGATTGCCATTCAATTATTGATTTTTCTTTATAAACCAAAGGATAGAATTGTTTACTAAGTGCAGAAATGAAATTCTTCCATGGTGGAAATACATTACCCACATCTTGTGTTCCTTTTTGCACCTTGCTTTACCACCAGATAAGAGTTGTACCTGCAAATCTCAAAGATGCCAACTTAATTTGTGTGGCCTCATCCTTGATCTGTTGCACATTGTAGTATACCTCCATCTGCCTGATCCAGTTGTCAAGTTTTTTTTCATTTACTTCACCATCATATATGGGCAACTCAAATTTTACATCAAGTTTTAACAATGGCATTTCATGTTTATTCTTATGAACATTTTTCTTCTCATTAGATTTAGAACTTGAACTTGAATAAGAAGGAGAAGAAGGAGGTGTTGATGGAGGTGAAGGAGGAATGTGAGGATGGTCCTCTTCCTCTTCACTTTTTCCTTTTGAAGAATTACCCAAAACTGGTCGCTTCCGTTCTAAATAATCTTCGTACAAAACTGTCACCATCTCCGACATAGCATGGAATGTTTTCCGGAATTCTTTATTATCTTGAGAAATCCCTTCTTCTGATGCCATCTTCTCGTTGTGAGAAGCTCTCTTTCTCAATCCAATTAATGGATTCTTTGCAACAAGCTCGCCTTCACCATGCTGTAGCTTTTCCCTGGTTAACATGAAAAACTCAAATCCAAACGTCAACTAGCTCTGATACCACTTGATCTGTAGGATCTTTTAATGACTATGGTTGAGTTTTAATTTTGCATGCGTTAATTAACCATTTGAGAAACTTAGTGAAAGAATGAGGAAAGAAGAAGAATTATAACATCCATATACACATTTGCAGATCTGAAATGAAAGAATAAGAAACAAACCATAACATGCAGATTGATAACGGAGTTCAGCACAACTTTGCCTACGTCTCCGGGCCTTTGTCTCTGTGGGGGAGGCTTCTTTATTTCTGTTAAAATGCTCAAAAGTACATCACTGTGATGCCAAATGGCTACAATACTAATCTGGTCATGTTTGTCCAGATCTCTAGAACCCTGCAAAGAAAACGACACGCAAAATGGACGTCCGGAGCTCCCAGAAATGATCCGACAACGTCTCCTCCTCAAAAGCCTCTCTGCATCAAAATAAATTTGGCTTGGCTTTTGTTCAGCATAACTCTACTCTAACTACTCTCCCATGGCCTCAAACAGGCTTGGTTTATATAGCTTTGAAGTTGGTTGCTCACCTCCAACTTCCTCCAAGAATTTGGGCTCCAAAAATGCCCAATATCCCCCAAAAATGGAGAGAATCAACTAAAAATAGGCTATTTAACAATAAAAAAAACAAACTTTAGGCATAAAACCCACTTTTTAACTATAATGGGCATAATCCCTTGATTCTGTGCATGCTCCCCTTGATTCACGGTCGTATGGTTTTAATATGGCCAAGCGCTATGCGCTGGCCCCCCTCTTGGCGTTGGCTCCGGGTCTCTTGGCGTTTGTATAGGGCCACGGGCCCAACTATTATAACTGCGCTATATGCTTGGCAATGGCCCCGGGTCGTATGGAACCTCCCAGGAACTAGGGCTCTCCCCTTATCCATTGCACTCCCCACATCGTTGGTTACATGGAACGGTTGTGTTTGCGTTGGACCGTGGGCTGAGGCTAAGCCCCAGCCCTTTTTCCCGCCAAACAAACCATTGTTTCAATTCAAATAGAAATTCGGCCATATAGTTAATAAGACCCAACCGAAGGGCAGGCGGTTAGCCCAGCCTTTTCAGTCCACAGCCCGGTGAATAGGTCGCGGGTTCAACCCCTGGCCAAGCCATAAACTTTTACATATGAACCAACAACCAATCACAGGGTGCCACGTGGCATCCCTTGACTGGGCCACGTGGCACCTAACCAACCAACCACACTACGCCGCATGTCAAATGCTAATTGGACCATGTGCTACCACCTGTCGATCGTACTGCCAGTTGTCATCCTGCCACGTTCGATGATGACATCACCCATGCCACGTGTCACCCTTACAGTGGTGACACGTGTCACCTATGGATAGGTTCATCCGTACGCCAAACCGTCCTATCACGCTCTACCACGTGTCATCACCCAAGGCTACCATGTGTCATTTGCTGGAGCTACCATATCACCTATATGGATAGTACAGTCCACATAGTCAGCATGACACGTGGACCGTACGGACTATACAGTCATCCATTTTTTTCCCTGTTTGGCTTTTCGGACAAAACACGATATCTTCTCCATATGGAGCCTGTTTGACAAAGTAAATATATCGCCATAATCAGGAAGATGAGATAGACACAATGGCATTGGTTTCATCGCATTCTGAGCACTTTCATTTTTGAGCATTTTTCAAGCCCTGTCAGGCTTCCAGATTCGATTTCGGATCATTGAGACACCAGGTAAGTATGAGAGAACTGAAGGTGGATTTTGTCTATATACCTCTTCAAAAGGATTCATGTGTGTAGTTGTATGGTAAGAAGTGTTGTACCACCATTCAACCAGGGGTAATCATTGAGCCAACCAATTTTTCTTTTCTGAGGCAAAACACCTTAAATATGTTTCCAAACACTTGTTGACAACTTCCATTTGACCATTGGTCTAGGGATGATACATTGTGCTGAGATGCAATTGGGTGCTTTGTAGCTTGAATAGTTCTTGCCAAAAATTGTTGGTGAAAGTTGGGTCATGATTAGAAACAATAGAATGCGACATGCCATGAAGCTTGAAGACTTGATCCATGAAAATTTAAGCCACTGTGGATGTTGTAAATGGGTGTTGAAGAGCATAGAAATGAGCATACTTGGAAAGGAGATCAACAAACACCATGATGACGAATTTATTTCCCGATTTGGGTAAGCCTGCAATAAAATCCATAGAGATATCCCTCCAAATATCAGGTGGAATCGAAAGCGGTTGTAGTGTGCCCGAAGATTTGACTGTTTGGCCCTTGTTGCGTTGACACACATCACATTCAGTGACAAAATTATGAATGTCTTGTTTCATACCATCCCAGAAAAAAGAACGTTTCACCCTATCATAGGTTTTGGTAAATTGGAAGTGCCCAACAATGGGTGTAGCATGAATCTCTGAAAGTACCGTGGATTTAAGTTTTGATTGTTTACTTAAATAAAAATGGCCTTTGTATCAAATCTAATCATGGAGCTAAGAGTACACTGGGGAAGCTAGAGAATTGGATTGCAATTGTTGGATCAGATGCAAACTTTTGGGATTGTGTAGCCACTCCTGGTGAACGGCTTGGAGCCAATCTGGTACAATGAAGGAAAAAGAAAAAAGGGATCCTTCATCTTCATATTTTTGGGAAAGTGCATCCACAATCACATTGTATTTTCCCTTCTTGTAAATGATCTCATAATCATATCCAAAGAGCTTATTCACCCATTTTTGTTTCTCTGGGGAGGAAATGCGTTGAACTAGAAAATACTTGAGGCTTTGATGGCCTATCTTAATTTGGAAGCTTTTCCCCAATAGATAAGGGCACCACAAATCAACGACATGCAGAATAGCCAACATTTCCTTTTCATAGATTGATTTGCCTAGATTTCTTTCAGACAGTTTCTTGCTGGTAAAGGCCAAGGCCAAGCCTCTTGCAAAAGGACAACACCAATTCCTTTCCCTGAAGCATCACATTCCAAGACAAAGGTCTCTGTGAAATCAGGAAGGGCCAGGACTGGAGTGGTGCACATGACCATCTTCAAGGTTTGAAATTCTTGAGTAGATGCTGAAGTCCAAGTGAAGGAGTTCATTTTTAGGAGTGCAGTGAGAGGTGTTGCAATCTTTCCATAATTCTTAATAAACATGTGATAATAACATGTTAAGCTTAGAAATCCATGCAATCTCTTGAGAGTCTTTGGGTGAGGCTAGTCTTGCATAGGTTCATTCTTTTTAGGATCCACCCTGATGCAGTCCTTTCCAACCAGATGACCCAAGTACTCGACTTCTGAGATGCCAAAAGCACATTTAGACTGTTTCAGAAAAATTTGGTGCTGAGAGAGTAGATGGAGAAATCGATCCACATGAGCAAGATGGTCTGTCCAGGTTTTTCTATAGATGAGGATATAATCAAAGAAAACTAAGAAAAAATGATGGAGAAAAGGATGGAAGACATGATTCATGAGGCTTTGGAAGGTGGAGGGGGCATTACACAAGCCAAAGGGCATGACCAAAAAATCATAGTGGCCCTCATGAGTTCTAAAGGAAATCTTGGGAATGTCTACCTCTTTCATACATATTTGGTGGTAGCCAGAACAAAGATCAAGTTTAGTAAAGAACTAGGCGCCACTCAATTCATCCAAGAGGTCATCAATGACAGGAATGGGAAATTTGTGTTTAATGGTAAGTTTGTTAAGGGCACGGAAGTCAGGACACATTAACAAAGAACCTTATTTCTTCAGGACCATGACCATGTGAGAAGAGTAAGGGCTCGTACTAGGGTGGATAATGCCTGCGTTAAGAATTTTCTGGACCATTTTCTCAATTTCATTTTTTTGGGAAAAGGGGTGACGATACAGACGAATATTGGGAGGAAGGATTCCTGGTACAAGGGGAATGGAATGATCATGAACATAATGGGACAGAGGGAGTCCCTGGGGAGTGGAAAAGACCACGTGATGTTTAGAAAGGATGGATTGGAGGTCTTGCAGCACCAAGGGTGTCTCTGTTGCTTGTATGGCATGGAGTTGGGAAATAACACCAGAATGACCTTTTTTGAGCATCTTTCCCATGTGATGGGAACTAATGATCTCAGGTGAACTAGAGGTGATTCCTTGGAACTTATATTGTTGGCCCTCCTGGTCGAATTGCATGGTTCATTCCTTAAAATACATGAGAATGGGACCCAAATTCCTTAGCCAGTCTGCACCCAACACAATGTCACAACCACTCATGTCGATAGCAAACATGTAATATACCAGATATAAAAAGTATGCAGAACAGAAATAAAATCCTAGAAATGGCAGAATAATAGTAATATAACCAGCATAATCTCCACAATAACACAGAAATGATATAAGAACAACAACATAAATAACCCTTTGATTCAGAAAGCAATGTTCACGGGCCTCTTTGAGGGGGCAACCTCCAGTCGAGAAACACTCTGTTACAATAATCTCCAAGCTAGGGTTTTCATACCCTCGACCCTCATTTATACTAAATATGTCTATCAAGAGACGTATCTAGAGGAAGATCCTTCTAGAAGTGGAAGCTTCTATTAGGTCTTCTTACATCCGCCTTATTCTATTTTATTGAAAGGCCTTATTAATATTCACCTTTATTACATCTGAATATATTGATCTACCTATGTGCAGGTTAGGACCCTAATATGTTCTCCCCCTTAAAAAAAACCTTGTCATCAAGGCTTGAGATGTAGAAACTGCTGCAGAATGGTAGTTGGTTACCAAGTGGCATCTGCTAGAGTTGTATCTTTCCAATGGACTAGCACTTCCTTGATCGTTCGTTGACGCAGGCGATGCTCATGCTGGTCCAAAACTGCTTCTGGCTATAGCCAAATGGATCCTTCTTCAACTAACTCAGGAAGGTTGGTTTGAATTTGGCACCTAGTTCCAATCACCTTCTTTAAGCATGAAACATGAAAAAAAGGATGTAGCTTTGACTAACTGGGTAGAGCTAACTGATAGGCGACTTGTCCCACATGCTTGAGAACTGTATAAGGACCATAAAATTTGGGCGCTAGATTCTGACACTGCTCGGCCTTGAGGGAAGTTTGCTTGTATGGTTGCAGTCGAAGAAACACCTGATCCCCTTCTGTAAATTGGTGTTCAGAGCAACCTTGATCTGCTTGTTGCTTCATGCGATTCTGTGCCATGACCAAGTTCTCCTTAAGGGAACGAAGAATATCCTCTCGAACTGTAAGTGTTTGGTCAACCACTTGGACCTTCGAGGTACCTGGTAAGTATGAGAGAACTGATGGTGGATTTTGTCCATATACCACTTCAAAAGGATTCATGTGTGTAGCTGTATGGTAGGAAGTGTTGTACCACCATTCATCTAGGGGTAACCATTGAGCCCACTGATTTTTCTTTTCAGAGGAAAAACACCTTACATATGTTTCCAAACACTTGTTGACAACTTCCGTTTGACCATCAGTCTGGGGATGATAAGCTGTGATTAGATGCAATTGGGTGCCATGTAGCTTAAATAGTTCTTGCTAAAAATTGCTTGTGAAAGTTGGGTCACGATCAGAAACAATAGAGTGCGGCATGCCATGAATATTGAAGACCTGGTCCATGAAAATTTGAGCCACCATGGATGTAGTAAATGGGTGTTGAAGAGCATAGAAATGAGCATACTTGGAAAGGTGATCCACAACCACCATTATGACTGATTTATTTCTCGATTTGGGTAAGCCGGTAATAAATCCTATAGAGATATCCTTCCAAATAGCAGGTGGAATCGGAAGCGGTTGTAGTGTGCCCAGAGATTTGACTGTTTCTCCCTTATTGCGTTGACACACCTCACATTCAATGACAAAATTACGGATGTCCTGTTTCATACCATCCCAAAAGAAAGAACGTTTGACCCTATCATAGGTTTTGGTGAACCCGAAGTGCCCCACTGTGGGTGTAGTATGAAGCTCAGAAAGTACTATGGATTTAAGCTTTGATTGTTTACTTAAATACAAACGACCTTTGTATCGAAGCTCATCCTGGAGCCAAGAGTACCCTAGGGGAGCTGGAGCATTGGTTTTCAATTTTTGGATCAGATGCAAACTTTTGGGATCTTGTAGCCATTCCTGGCGCACAGCTTGGAGCCAATCTGGTACAATGAAGGAAAGAGAAAAAAAGGATCCTTCTTCTTCATATTTTTGGGACAGTGCATCCGCCACCACATTGTCTTTTCCCTTCTTGTAAATGATATAATAATCATATCCAAAGAGCTTAGTCACCCATTTTTGTTGCTCCGAGGAGGAAATGCGTTGTTCCAGAAAGTACTTGAGGCTTTGATGGTCTGTCTTAATTTGGAAACGTTGCCCCAAGAGATAAGGGTGCCACAGATCAATGGCATGCAGAATGGCCAACATTTCCTTTTCATAGATGGGTTTGCCCAGATTCCTTTTAGATAGTTGCCTGCTGGTGAAGGCCAAAGGTCGACCCTCTTGCATAAGGACAACAATGATTCCTTTCCCTGAGGCATCACATTCCAACACAAAGGTCTTTGTGAAATCAGGAAGGGCCAGAACCGGATTGGTGCACATGGTTGTCTTCAAGGTTTGAAAAGCTTGAGCAACGACTGGAGTCCAAGTGAAAGAGTTTTTTTTTTAGGAGAGCCATGACAGGTGCTGCAATCTTGCCATAATTCTTAACAAACTTGCGATAATACCCTGTTAAGCCCAGAAATCCACGCAATCTTTAGAGAGTCTTTGGGTGTGACCAGTCTTGCATAGCTTCAATCTTTTTCGGATCCACCCTGATGCCATCCTTTCCAACCAGATGGCCCAAGTATTCTACTTCTGAGGCACCAAAAGCACATTTAGACTATTTCAAGAAAATTTTGTGCTGAGAGAGTAGATGGAGAACTCGATCCACATGAGGAAGATGGTTTTTCCAGGTTTTTCTATAGATTAGGATATTATCAAAGAAAACTAATACAAAATGACAGAGAAAAGGACGGAAGACATGATTTATGAGGCTTTGGAAGGTGGAGGGGGAATTACACAAGCCAAAGGGCATGACCAAAACTTATAGTGGCCCTCATGAGTTTGAAAGGCCGTCTTGGGAATGTCTGCCTCCTTCATACATATCTGGTGATAGCCCGAGTGAAGATCAAGTTTAGTAAAGAATTTGGCACCACTCAATTCATCCAGGAGGTCATCAATGACAGGAATGGGAAATATGTCTTTAATGGTCAGTTTGTTGAGGGCGCGGAAGTCAGGACACAATCTCCAAGAACCTTCTTTCTTCATGACCATGACTACAAGAAAAGAGGAAGGGATCGTACTAGGGCAGATAACGCCTACAGTAAGGAGTTCCTTGACCATTTTCTCCATTTCATTTTTCTGTGAAAAGGGTGGCGATACGAACGGATATTGGGAGGAAGGATTCCGGGTACAAGGGGAATGGAATGATCATGAACACCGTGGGAAGGAGGGAGTCCTTGGGGAGTGGAAAATACCATTTGGTATTTAGAAAGGAGGGCTTGGAGGTCTTCCGGCACTGGGGGTGTCTCTGTTGCTTGTATGGCATGGAGTTGGGCAATGACACCAGAATGACCTTTTTTGAGCAGCTTTTCCATGCGATGGGAACTAATGACCTCAGGTGAACCAGCCGTGATGCCTTGGAATTTATATTGGTGGCGTTCCTGGTCGAATTCCATGGTTAATGCCTTAAAATCCATGAGAATGGGACCCAAATTCCTTAGCCAGTCTGCACCCAACACAATGTCACAACTGCCCATGTTGATAGCAAACATATGGGATTTTAGGTGGTAGTCACTGATTTGGAGATGCACATTTTTACAGCGCCCTACACATTTCATGGAACCACCAGTGGAAATCATGATTTGGAAATTGTTGACGGCATGGATGTAGCAATGAGTTTCTTGGGCAATGCAGCGATGAATAAAATTATGGGTGCTTCCACTATTAACCAGAATGATAACCTTCTGATGCTTGATGTAACTGATTAACTTAAGGGTTTTGGGGGCGGAGAAGCCAGTGAGAGCATTGAGGTAAATGATCGATTCCACTTCGGGAGGGTCTGAGGGAGGTTTTATGTCAGTGATAAAACACTCTCGAAAGAAAGCATCAGTGATGCCCTCTGTTCGAAAAGCTAAGCACTCAAAGGCAGCTATGAAGTTTTCTACAATTCCTGATTGTTTCAACTTTGTCAAATGGCCCAAATGGTTGGTTTCAGTGTCAAAGAGTTCATAAAGCTCAGTCACAAATTGGGTCCAAGCAATATACCCTTGACAGGAAGTTTTTCTCCATTTCCACCATTGCCAACGTTCTTGATCTAGATGGAGAACGCCATATCGGAGTTTGGCCAAGTCATCTGTAATGCTGTATAAAGAGAAATAATGTTCCATTTGGGTGACCCAACTAGTGGGGTCTGAGCCATCAAATTTGGTCACATCCACCCACGGAAGGCATAGGTCACGTTGAAAGTGATGGGCCTGAAAGGTATTGGAATGGGAGGAATTTTCACCTTTAGTCTTTGGAGGTGCATCAGAGAAAGGGTCATAGGTAGGGATCTTCAATTTGGTGCAAAGTGGTGCAGAGACAGATTCAAGTTGGGTGGTCAGTTCTTGTTTGACTTCCTCCATTGAGGACTACATGGTTGTATTTAAGGTTGTATTGATGGATTAATCGATCAAGGCAATAGTAGCACTGAGTTGTTTCAATTCTTTTTGGGTCTCGAGGAAACCAGATTGCAAGGTGTTGAAGTGAGCTTCTAGGTCTTGGCTATGGGTATGGGCCATGAGGATGGGTGAACTAAAAAGGGGCGGGCGGGGTCAAAAATTTTGCCGAAAATTGATATGGAGGAATGTGATAAAGGCGAAGAGATGAATCCAATGAAATAGGTCTCAAATAATGGTGAAAAACGTTCCAGACTTTTTCTTTTTTTACACCTGTGGAGTTATACTCCGGTCTGAAGAATACTGTAGTGATGAAATCCCCAAAGGCTTAACCAGAAAGAAATGTGTATTTACTTGGCAACCCGAACACATTTGCGCGGCAATAGATCTTGTCTGTTTTAATTTGTTTATGTTTCTGTCCCCCAAAGGTTAAGTATTCAAGGGTTCTACAGACAAGGGTTTTCCCTATGCTATAGCTCTCTGATATATGTGCAGGGTCCAATAGTAGTACTTGGCCCAATATCTCAGGGCAC